>WYDI02030802.1:69842-83985 GCA_009867235.2 Psittacus erithacus
CCCCCCATCCCCCCCCCCCTCAGTGCCGCGACACCCGCCTGATAGTTACTTACCAATAGCCTGAGCAAGGGCTATTACAACTTCCTGGCATGTTGTGACTTCAGTGACCCCACACACAATTCTCTGGACTCCATCCACCCATACTTTGAGCTCCATGTTTCACTAGATCATCCAAGAGCCATGAATGCAAATGAGTCAAGTCATAGTTGCAGCTGTACCAGAGGTAATGCAGCAGATTTCTCTCAGCAGCTACAAGACAGAAAGATCCTGGTGTTTATTGTGAGGCATTACTAGTTTTAAAATTCAACAAATTCATCTTAACATTTATTGGATAGAAGAAGCAACACAGCCTCCTTTCTTTAAAAATACTAACACCAATCAAACATCCCATGCTTTAGCAATGTTTAGCCATCCTGTAGACATACCAGAAGTTCCATTACAGTTTATTTCCTAAAATACTAAAAGTTATTACAAAAAGAGCACCAAAAGAAACAGCATTAAATAAACAATTCCAGAGCAAATTCATAACAGTTGCCAGCAACAGGTACCCCTCTTTCTTTATATACTGCCTGGGTGCCTCAAGGGACTGGTTACAGACGCTTTCAGTGTTTGTTCAGTAATTTCTAGCAGGTGGTGGCAAAAAAAAACATGGGGGAAACATTTTCAGTTACAGTCCAACCTTGCTCTGCATACAGAAGCAGCTGAAGGCCCCTCGTCCCAACAACATATGCATTTAGCCTCAATGCTGGAAAGCCCAGAAAGCAAAGCAATCAGGTGGACTGCTTCTCTCTTTCTCTAAAACATGGAGATGCATCAGGGAAAGTGTTGCAGAGGTGGTTTAACCCCTGCTAACGCTGTGCTAGTTTTGTAAGAAGACACACTGACTAAAGTTATCTGAGGTTTTTTCACAGGCACTGCAATGATACTAAATAAAACAAGCCATACCATGTAGTCCAGTCGGCTCTTGCTTTGAGTACAGTTCTATATAGCCTTTGCTGAAATAACAGTCACAGCAGCTAATACGGTGTGTGCCACCTCTCAATTTAATTTCAAAAAAGAAAAATTCCTCAAGTTTGTAAATGGGGGGGAAGGTCAGAGGGTTGCTTTTTCTGATACAAAGTAATCGCATGAGTCCCAAAGTCTTCTGCAGGGGAATGCCAGAAAAACTTCAAAGTTACAAACCTAGAGAGCTAGATTAGGACATAGCAAGCAGCCATATGCCCTCTGCTATCTTGTTACCAACAGTCAAGTTTATCTAATCAAGGTTTATCTAATGCTAGCTTCTAGATTAATGACTGATGTGAACTCCAGTGGGTTTGCTATGAGCTCAGCTTTTCCAAGAGCTGTTTTTCTTCTGCATAAGCAGATCCACTGGTATCATGGCTCACAAAAGTTCATTCCTAACCGGAACTGCTGAGATGCTGAATTTCAAATATTTCAAAGTATAACCTCCCAAGAATTGTCTTCTTAAAAATATAAAACCACCCCCCAAAACTCAAACAAAAAATAAACCACCAATAATGATTACTCCTTAAAAACAAATAAACAAAACCAACAAGAAAACCCACCAAACAAAATAGGCCCCTAATGAGATAGCTGAGTTATTTATGCACATAGAGGAAAAATTAATCATGACAATAAGATAAAAGCAGCTCACGTATTCAGGTAATCCAATGTGGATAAAGTGATAAAACTAAAGACAACACTTTTTAAAAATTAAGTACAAGGAAAATGGATAACACAGGAATAAAGTAAAAGAAATCTGAAAGTTATTTAGTGGAAATTAGTAAAGGCAAGCAGGGTAGGGTTACACAAGAAACACGGAATCTGATGATCCTGATGGATTTATCAGATTCTGCACATGAAGGCAGAAATGGAGCAGGAAAAACTAAGCAAATCCTTAGTACAGTTCATGTTTACAGTCTAATCAGAGCTGCTTTCTGCTACTGAAGTGACATCTCTTTCTGCATCAAAAAGATGCATCAGCGCAGTCCTCAAGATAGAATGAAAATATTATTTCCCTTCTACAACCAAATGCTTCATTCAGCAGCTGACAAATATTGACACATGATCCAGAAGAAAAACTGCTCTTCCCCTGTCAAGCTGTGGCAGTCAGCAGCAGCACACCTCAAAGTCCACTAGAGTCAGAGGGGTCACGTCACATGGAGAGGACGAGCTTTAGTGGAGGAGCACCAAGCAAGGCTGCTGTGAAGTCAAGTGCAGCACACACACCCCAAACCCCTGCCCAAACATACCCATTTAGAAAAAAAATGAAACATAAGTCCAAACGTACATGTAAAACCAGACTTAAACCTTGCTTGTATAATTAATCATCAAAAAGAGTGATAGGCTTTAAGAATACAATGTATAGAGAAATTGAGTCTTCTGAAACATGCATTAGCACCTAAAAACCCAAAGAGGTCAAAGAGTTTTAATAAAACATTTTCCCATGTAAAGTTAAATACTTCAAAGAAAACTATTATCCGCACAAGTGTACAAATGCAAAAACACTTCAGTCATGTAACATTGTTTTAATAAACCAAGAAACAAAGCAGAAGAAAATCTTTTACTAGCCTGTAATAGAACAGACTCTAAGCAAACACCTAATGGGCCCCATCAGTGACCTCCGTTGTTTATTCCTGGACAAGCTGTCTTCACAAATAAACAGACCTCACATTCCAAGCACAGCCATAAGGAACTTTATTAATTAACTTAATATCTTGCTGAGAGTTGAACAGTTCACATTTACTGGCACTAACCAAGCTATCTCTCCATGTGACAATGCACACGTCAGCAAAGCATCCGACAGCTCTAATTGTTTTTGTCCGTCAACATCCAAACTATTATCTCATTTTAGCAAGCCAGCAAGTGTGTTTTTCCCCCCATCAGCATGCAATGTAAAGTCCTGCTTTCAGTACAGATCAGTTTTGGTCATCTATTTCCCTACTGTCCATCTTTAAAAAAAGAAATGAAAAATCACGAAAGAGAGGAGTCATTTAATAATGAAATATTTGCTGACACTTCCGATTTTGAAAACAGCGTTCACCAAAGCGGCAAATGATCCGAACAAAGTGTCTTTGAAACAGTCAGAGCTCGGGGGAAATGTTCTCATTCATTTCTTACAGGGCAAATAGTTTTAATAGACTAAATAGTGAGAGTGAACCAATAAAATCAGCCTGTGGTACGTGCTTCTGTCAGACCAATATACAGGGCTGAATTAAGGGATTGTGCGCCCCACAAGCTCTAACAGAATTCTTTCAAAGACTAGAATCTTATACAGACTCCAGAAATGTAAGATTAATGCACTGAAATCAGTGTCTCATTATAGATTCTCAGCAAAGCTAATCTAGAATAAAGAATAATAATAATAAAAAATATCTAGGATTGGTTTGGTTTCTAGGATTGTGCAGCAGAAGTTCATAGAGAGGTCTGAAAACCAGAAAACCTTTTGATCTCTCTCTGCTTCCCAACTGTAGCTCTATTACACCTTGTTATTAGCATTTGGTTTTTCTTCATATATATTCAGTTCTGCATTTGCTGACAGTTAACTCATGTACCATGATAGCTTATTTGCCTTTTCACTGAGGACTATTATTACAGTCCCAGATACATTTTTCAACCTGAAATTTGTGTCCAGAATGAACACCCTGTTTTCACAATAAAGACGACAAAATATCCTACAAT
Organism: Psittacus erithacus; assembly: GCA_009867235.2. NCBI lineage: Eukaryota > Metazoa > Chordata > Aves > Psittaciformes > Psittacidae > Psittacus > Psittacus erithacus. The sequence goes on from WYDI02030802.1 coordinate 73,527, forward strand.
ATCATATGAATTTATCTCTGAAGCCAATAGAAAGGGTTAGGGGATAAAAGCTCGCTTGAGGTGCGAGCTTCACCTTGTGTGTAACTTATTTCAGCAACCATTAGGAATAGGAATACTAAGCTAATTTACTGAGAAGAGGCGCACAAGCCAAAGCATCCCTCTGATCACAGCTTCCCCCTCAGTTTTGCAGTGATCAGCTCCACAGTGACAGGTATTTCTGAGTAGAACCAAGCATTGGAAACGTGACATCCACCAGCTTCTTCCTCCCCCCACCTCTCTTCCATGTGCTTTTTGTTCTCCTTTACCTTGCCTGAAGCCTCCTCAATTATGTTGTTTGCCATGCATTAAACAAATATACCCTAAATTCTACTTTTATCTTGATTGTGTGATGATAACTTACTCCTTCAGGTATTTGTTCAGGTTTTAAGTCTAAAAAAAATGCATATATATATATATACACATACACACATTCATATACGCTACTACTTAGCTACCCCTTCACAGCTAGTTTATGAACTACAAAAACGATGCAGCTTCACAGAAGACAGGCAGAACTGACAAAGTGCAAAGGGCTTTTCTTGTATCTGAGAAGAGATATTCCAAGGAGATGTTTGAAAAACCTATGTAACCTTGACACAAGTGTTAAGTCATGAGCATCCCTGAGAGCCAAAAATAAGATTTTGATTTCACCTCACTTCTAATCTTTAGAGGGTTCATATCACCTGAAAGCAGCATGCACCTCAAATCAGGGCTAGAATCCTGCTGCAGCTGAAGCCAACTGCAGAATTTTGACCAACCACTTCAGTAACTTTCTGTTCCCCTAGAAAATAATCAGTGTGCTACTTAATATGCTTTAAAGTGAGCACTTTCATTCATAATTAGCTATAACTGAACATCATCTGGAGTTTGGCACTATTCCCTTTACTTCTTATTCTTTGTGCATTATAGCCAAGTCATATTCCGTGCTTTTCCATATTATGACACAAAATAGGGCTCTGGACAATGAGGCAGCTTATTCTGCCCAGGTTTGAAGCTGTTAGTAAGAATAATTACTGCAAGCAAGACTGGATTGAAAGAGAAAAACTAAAAAGAGCACAAATAAGCCAGCTCAGCTAACCAGAAAGAACTTACAAAACCGTCCAGAAGAGCACGACAGTATCCCCTGTGAAGAGGGAGGCATGTAGCAGATCCTCCCTACCATAAGAACCCTGGTATAAAGCAAGACAACACTTTCCAGATGAAGATGACTGCAAATGAAGAATTGGCTACGGGAAGCAAGCAAACTAGTATTTACCTAAAAGCCTCTTCCCTTGGATTGATGAAGGAGAAATATCCTACAAGATGCACTGCTTCCCACCAGTAAATGGGCAACAAACCTTTTATGGCAGGTTCAGGACTAAATATTAAGTGAAAATCTTCTGCACACAAAATTTTATTAGAAAGGAACAGGTTGTGGCTTTGCAATCAGTGTATGACTTTCTTTGTAAAGAAAGTGTTCATGCAGGAGGAGCGTTCTCAAGTTTTTTAGCTGGACTAGAGTGGTTTCCTCTTGTGGAGTGTTATTCTTTTGCTATTCCACAAGAACACTCAGAGATAATAAGCACTGCTTAAAACAAACAAACCAGAGGTTCCACAACCATGAAGATGATAGTGTCGAGAATGAGCTTGAGAGAGCTTAAGCACCAAAGAATTTTCCTCACATGACACTGGCCAAAAGAAGGTCCAACACATGTCTGTGTTAACCAGGCCAAAAGATGGTCCAATGTATCCATGTGAAACAGGCCAAAATCTAGATGCTACAAGCAATATCCAAGTCACACACAAACTACCTGTGAGATGACAGGACCACTATGTGAGCTTATACAAACTCTGAACTACAAGAGGATGACTCTAGCAACAATGGCTGCTAGAAATGTTTCCTCCACATAACCTAGAATTCCCCCAGAAGTCCCAAAATCAGTTTCCCACACAAATTATACGCTGACTTGCATCCAAGAACCCTCAACTGCCTAGTCCAGGAGCTGTTGCTTGTTTTGCAGTTTCTTCTTGTGCAATGCAGCTAACAACAAGGGGGGGATGGGAGAGTGGGGCAGGGAAATGAGAAAAAGAACGCTCTTTTGAAGCAGAGGCCAAAAGGTAGTTCCCCTAAATACAGAACATCCCCCTCGTTGAACTACGATCTTTACAGCACAGGAAAAAAAGCAAGTTGGAAGTCTCATTTCTCTTTGTATTGATGATAAGAGGAAATAAAGAATTGATCCACATCTTTAGCAGTCTCTTTTAAAGACAGATTTTATTAATGGCAACTAGGAAGTGAGTTGTTAGTTGAAATAATTCTTCCACCTTGAAAATTATATTTTTAGTTTCAATATTTTATCCTCAGTCTGATCTCTGACTTCAGCGTGTTTGTCTTTAGGTCATTTTCTTCCCTCACAGTGTTTTAATCTCAACCCTTGTATCTCTTGATTTTTCATTGTCTGCTGTTCTAAGCTTTCTTAGAATGTCTTTGTCCAACGTGCAATTTGTTTCCTTTTGAGACACACAGAAACAAGTGGCTGCTATTTCAAAGGCACCAGCACAACTTGCCTCTCCCCCTCTTTCCTCTGTTTTTTTTTCCTAATCAACAAGATGGGGGCTGAATCCAAGTCTTTGCTGTCCCTAGGGACCTTTAACAGCAAGCTGAAGGTCACACCAGTATACCAAGATCATCCTCAAATTCATTAATAGGGCATCAGTGTTCTTTCTCCTCTATCATCAGTTTGCTTCATTAATCTAGATCATGATTACAAGTAAAACTGAAGAAACCTGAGATACCATTTAGCAACAATTTAAATGCAACACAAAAGAGGATTCACCAGCTTGGGAGCTGCAGGAAATGAGGTAGCTCGAAAACTTCATGATCACAAATTGTGTTTAAAATTCACATGCCTCCATAGAAAACTAAGTTCCAAGCCATTGTCACAATGTGTATTGGTGGCTGAAGAGCTAATGCTTTCAAATCCCATCACGGTCTATAACACCTTGTATCTTGACTCACAACTCTGAAGCCACAAGACTTGACCCAACTGTGTTCCACAGCATCTTCAAATCACCTCAAAAGGAACCAAACCAGCAGCTGAGTTAGTGAAACAGATGGCTTATTAAAGTTTCTTTTTATTTGGTCACTGTTGAGAATATAACCTTGCATTTTTAACAATAAGTTTCACATCCTCACACTTGATTTAATACAGCAGGAACAACAACTCTGAAATTAATACTCTCGTTTCCATAAGATGCAATATAAAAAGCATCTGAACTCCACATAGACTTGAGGTAGAAAACCCCAAGTGCATTTTGGAGATGGTGGTAGCTCTTAAGTCAGGCAGTCCCAAGGACCTTGCTTATAACTAACAAGATTTCACTCAAGACAGTTTGAGAGCAGAAGTTTAAAACTTAAGAGTATTAAATTAAGGATATGCACCAGCAAAACAAAACAATATCTGATGCACCGCTTACTTCCAACTCTTGAGATAGGATTTATTTCGATAAAAGTCTTAATCTGGTTCAAGCAGGTTTAACCACTAAATCCCAACCTCGAATCTGCTTCAGTATTAGGACTGAATTATCACCTACAAGTGGTTTTACAGAAAGTACTCCTTTTCTTCTCTCTGTATGCCAGCTACTAGTATACAAAATTATCAATACAAAACATCATAATTCTACCAGATTGTAGGACTAAATGGACCCATTCTAGAAAGCTTCACTGCTCATCACTGTTATAGGAAGGATTGGATAGTTGGTAGCAGCATGTCAGAGGTTAAGACGGTCAGCCATGTAGATGGATTTTATTCTGTGGCAGATTAATATTCTTTTCCAGATATGCTAGCCAAGGAGACTGCACTGCATACAAATTCTGTAACAAGCAGCTCAAAAAAAGTCATATGCATTAAACAAATATCTCATGATTCATCATCTCAAGTAAACAGGCATATATTTATCACACTGTAATGTCTTCCAGAGCCCTGTAAGCATTTGTTCTTCGTTAATATCAAATATATAGCACAATTGAGAAAATAGCAACCACAATGTTATTAATAAACAACAACATTAAGTGGAAGTCACATTTATAGATCTCTAATGTGGTCTAAATACTGTGTGGGAGTGAAAGAAAGCAAAACAAAGAGCAAAGGAATAAGCAAGCTATTTCACTACAGGATAAATATCTATATAAAAACTACAACACGTACAGCTTACTTGGAAGTTGCTTTACACTTCTAAGATGCTCTAGTTTAAAGGACAGAAAATAGGTCATTCTCTCAGATGTTTTCAAGGAAGACATGGTCCCACCCATTCAGTGTTTCCCTCTCCCCTTACAGTTTGCCTGTAAACACAGCAAGTTGAGGGATTGACTGAAGACATTTGTGTGCAATTTCCAATATTTACACTAACAGCAATGAGGTCATCTGCTCCATTTTGGCAAGAACTGCCTTAACTCTTGGTTTTGTAGTGCTGAGTCTGTTCTTTGTACTTCAGTCAAGCCCACGTGCAGTATTTGCTGTGCTTTGTCATTTGACTACAGCCACACTGAGTCACTGCTGTCAAAGCGAGGTGTTCCTTGCACACCAAGTGTGAACCAAGGGCAAATTTCATAAAGCTCAGAAAAACATATGAAAACCTTATTGTACTTCCCACATTTCAAGATATGGACCAAAACACAACACTTTTCTACTATATTTCTGGGAAAGTCACATGCAAATAAGCCCATTTCTTCACTTCCATGCTTGCGCTGAAGGACACAGGAAATAAAATACATCTTACAACTGAAATATCTACTTAAATTTGAATTAGATGAGGCTTTTAAAGTCAGTTAAGAAACGGTTTAAAGCTATGGTATTACACGACTACTGAAAAGAAATCTCACTGTAATTAAATGCAATTCCTGAAATAGAAATAAGGTGAAACACTTTCAACTTAATCAACGTAACTGTTTTTAGCAGTTATAATCTCAAAAGCTTTATTCAGAGAACAGCTACATTATTCATTAAACATTATCTAAGGAACTTCAAGGCACTCTCCTGGCAACCTAGAAAAGTCTGCAAGGCAAAATGTATTTCTACAGGGAGTCTTTAAACAGTTACAGCAAGTATGAGAAATAAGCAGGGGGAACCCAAACCTTTCTAAAATTTACATTTCGTTATGCTTACTTGCATATTTTCTCAAACATGACAGAACTTCTTTGCTTCTTCTATTCCCTCTTTATAGGGCTCAGCTGGATCACTTCGTATTTCTCATCTTTAGACAATTAGAAGGTTGAATAATTTTATTTGTTAGAGCAACATCTGAGGTAATCACAATACACAGCAATAGTTTATGGACTAAAAATACTGTAACTACATTACTTAATTCCCACAGTCCTGCTTTCAGTGCTGTGCTGATGCTACAGCCAGCTCCAAGCCAAATCTACACTGCCTTGGTCAACTGGCCACACCATCTCAAAATGGATGTGGAATTGCAATACCACTTCAGGAGGTGAGTACACTTAGGTATCACTACTGTATTCAGTTGATAATTTTAGGGAAACCGTTATGAACTTCATACATTCTAAACCACTAATTCACTTGTAAGTTTGGCTAAAATTCACTGGGAGGAGCAAGAAATGTAGAGCTGAGTAACTTCGATATAAATACACATCTTCTTGGGAAGCAGTCTTACAAAGATCACATATGGCATTCATAGAATGACTCAGCAAAGAGCTCTTCAGGAAAACCAGGATTCTATGCAAAAAACCCTGACACTAAACAAAAGTCACAGTCTGCAATATCAATGGAAAATGGATATCAGATCAAATTCAATACAGCAAGGGAAAAAAAATGGTTTTTATTTCCCTGTTCCTGTGTTATTTCTCTGTTGCAACAATTTCTAAGCCAATACCACTTTCCACTTACTGATTCCCTCCCCCCCATATTTTCAGACACTGTCTACATTTTGTAACTTCTAAGATACAACCTCTCAATTACTGCCCATGCAGTTATCGGCTTTCATCTCAAGTCTTAATGACTACATCTTCCTCCTCACTGCACCCTCAGTAACCCCATCTTGTCCATTTGCCCAGAATGATGTCAGGACAGTTTTCTGGAGTCAGCAAACTTGCCAAAAGCAGAGAGTGCAAAGCAGCCCTCCCCTTTCTCTAGTACATTATACATAATCTACTTATTTTCATTCAGGAAGTCCTTCCACTCACCTCTGCTGTTCCTATTTCTTAAATGTTTTCTAAGTGAGCTGTACTGGTTTATGGCTCATTTGTGAAAGTCACCTCAGACATGCGCGTAGAATAGAAACTCCACCAAGTTACTGGTTAAATCTCCTCATCCTCTTACTTCAAAATCTCCTGTAAACCTACTTCTCTACAGCATTTACCAAACACAATGGATCAACATGTGGCATGCTGTGACCCTACTCCTTTTCACGCTAATTGATCTTATTCTACTCATTTCCACATGCCCTACATACCCTGGGCAGCGTGTGCCTTCTTTTTGGGGGTTCTACTGCCATTTAGAGAAGCCAAGACAAACAGTGATCTGTCTGAAGAGCTCCTGCTAAGCGTCCAGATTGGCAACTAAATTGAGGCTTTCTGGAGTACATTTGTCTCTCCAGAAGGAATTTTAACATTATTCTCCCTATCATGGTGGATCTTCACCATATATCTCTGAAATTAACTATGCAATGGCTGGGATGCTAGACACTTGGTACTGAAGTCCAAGCTAAACAAAACAGCATCTCAGCTGCTCTGTAATGCTGTGTGAAAGAGCCAAGGTGCTCATGTAGTCTCTGGACTACCATCATACTGCTTATGAAGTACAAAGTCCAACTTGCATTACTTTTTTGAAACAGGAAAAAACAAAAAAATCTGAGATCCAATTAGGACATTTTTAATTTCCACTGTTCTTCTTCATCAAGCTTTATAGAATAGTACCCAGTTTTGTGGAGCCCTACTTTCCAGAAAAACACAGAGGACAGGATGTGACCTATTAGCCATTAGCAGCAGTGAATGAGTTAATAGACAGGGTTAAGGATTGAAAACTTTGCAACAGATCTTACCAAAAAAAGCCTGACCAGTTTTGTTTTAAATGAGAAATGGTTGCTGGGATTTCTAATCTTTATTGACATGCAGCTATGAAAGTGTACAATATCAGGTAACATTAGGAGGCCGGAATGGCTTATTAAGCACAATTACCTAGCAAGCAATTTAAATCCTGGAAAGAACTCAAAGGGGAGTGCCCACAGTAAGCTTCTGCTAATCATGAACTAGTGAGTAAATAAAGACCTAAAGTTGTTAAAAAATATAAAGCATTAACAAGTTTAGACTCAAACATGGAAATTCTAAATAAGAAACAATTACATAACCATATCAGAAAAGAGAAAGTACTTCATTTTATGAGCAAATTTGTATGAGCAACTTTTTTCTTTTTTGATGAGCACATTAAACATCAATGTCCAAATTGCCCATATGCTTCTAGGCACCTTTATCAAAAAGAAGGTATCAATTCTTCTGAAGAAGGTATTAGGCATAGCAATCCTGGAGAACAGTTCAAGATTCTGTGGTTTGGACATCTTCAGCATAGTTGTATATTAAATTTTCTTGGGTTTATGTGCAAAATAGAGAGTATAATAGAGTTTTGTTATATGCATATAATGCAGGCCAGCTTAAAAAACAGAAACCCACCAGAACTGTGCAAGTCCCTGGGACATCTGTGTTACTGAACAGGTGATAATAAAGGCCTATAGTTTCAATAGCAACTAATTTCAGATTATTCACACAGCACATGTTTCTATGTGTTTCATATGTTCGAGCAGCTTTAATTTCCAGAAAGTGCTGAGGCCTCAGGCTCTGCAGCTTCAATCACTTCAAACACCTCAAATGGAGTGGCCCAAAACAGATGTACTCCAGTGTCTCAAAATGATGATCTCTTGCTAAGATCCCCATCTTCCCTGTCTTTTTTTTGCCTTCTCACTGCATATCTTCATTTTGAGAGCAAACAATTTTTGTTTGAGTGAACTTCAGTTTTTCCATGAAATCCCTGGCAATTTAGTCAGCTAAAGAACCCTCCTACTCCTCATCTCAGTTATAGAAAGAGCTTCTAGTGTCACCATCCCTCCTCACAAATTGATTGCATTGTAACAAAGTCCAATATACAAACAACAAGATTCTGGAACCAGCACTGATTTAAGTCTTCATGATCTTCCTTCTCCTTTTCTTCTGTTGTTTAAACAATGCAGCCATTGGCATAGAAAAAGCTGAGTAACCTCCACAATAGCAGAATAAGGCAACTGAAAACATATTATGCAGCTTGACAATTGTATAGACAACACATGCAGTTGTTACGATTAACTTCAGTATAAAGCCTGTTGTATACTATACAGGGATTGTATTACAATAGATACAATAATTTAATGGTTATCCCATTAAGAAACCGAATACGGCAAATTAGGCATTGTAACATAATTTGCAATGGTATATCTTCGCATTTCATGATCCAGCTTCTCCATGCATCTATATCCAATCAAAATAAGGAGAACTAGAATTGCGCAAATCGTAATAATTTTGGAGTGGAATGCTCTTGTGTAAGTAGTAAGTTGTGCACATAAAGGAACCCCACACTGAAGTCCATGGAAAGGCGTTTTACTATTCAGAAACAGCCATGTTCTGTAGAGGTGCAGTTGCACATCTTTGAAGGGTAGGCACTGGAAGAGGCCTTTCACTGGGAATGGAGAGATCCCAAACTGTTCCTGATTCCCAAGTAAACACTTTCAGCTTTGCTGTCTAAAGGTAGTGTGACTGTTCACTAAATCCCTGCTGGATTTTGGCTAACACAGAGCTCATATGCTAAAGTCTGATGTATGTCGGGAGCAGCACCATTAGGTCAAAGAGAGGGCAACACGTAGGCAGGACACGGTGGCCAAAAAGAGCTAAAGGTCATTATGCAGCCATTATCATCTGCAGCTTGCTGTCTCCAGCAGCCATAATCCATGCATACTGGTTATCTGGTAGTTTCTTCAGAGTACGCTAACTCGTGGAAAGAAACAATACAGACCAAGCTTCCAGGCTGGAAGGTATAAATATGTCAGCTTATCCAAACAGCTTTTGAAGTGGATCCAACAGCAGCTTACTCCTGAGGCTTTTGTGCTTTGTTGTGTGATACATGAGACAGCTACACCATGATGGAGGAGGAAGGAAGAGAACTCTGACCATTGACTAGATAACCTTTTTGCTCGTAGGTGCAACTCATAATTTGTAATATGTGAAAGTTATGAATTATAGAACTTGAGTTAGAAAACTCATTAAGTGATGAATTAGTAAATTCACCTGTTAGACTAGTCTATACAAAGGGGACTGAGCCTTTGCTTATAATTTTTTTCCTTTTGTGATGAGCTCATAAAATGAAGCTTAATTTAGAGAGTATGTTGTCCTATAAATTTGAGAGATCCAATGGAGCACAACAGCTATATACTGATAAGAAAAGAACAAGCTCTTCACAACGTTCCAATCACAAGTTTTGATTGGTCTTCTCTTTTGCTTTTCAAAGCAATATAGTTCAGCAACATTTTGAGAAGAAAGGATTAAACCTTCTCTTCACAGAAGAAATCCAGTCTCCTGGCCTAAAGATCACAGTAAGGTCACTTTTAATGCATTTTCACCATAGCCTGAATTTGAGTGCAATTCCCTCAACACACTGACCAGCCCAAAGTTTGATCTAGACCATCTATTACCATTGCCTGAAAATTCATTTGTGTGTACACAACCAGCAGTCAACAGCAGATAGCAGTAGTTTGTATTTCTCTGCAAAATGAAATCATGTTGCACATGGACTGCAGGAAAAGTACAATCAAAACTTTCAGCTTTTATTTTCATTCACAACCAATCTCTGCCTGGAGAGGAAGCAGCTTGCTTTTACTGCAATATCTGCATCCTTTGTAGGTGGGTCAAGTCTGTTGTCCTCCCAGGGAAATGAAGAAAACTTGTACGCATAGAAACTTATGAGTTTCCAACCCTCTACGTGGGAGTAGCCCGCAGAAGAGAAAGCCTTTAATTAAAAATTAAATAAGCTGAAGTCCTGCTTATTCATCTATCTGTAGTCCTCCCAATTTATAAAAGCTCACTGGGATCCTACATATAGGAAGCTGAAACACTTAGGCTGAACTAACCAAACTTGAGAGCTTTCAATGTTAGTAATATACTTTCTTGCTTTAGTCGTACTTTAATACTAGGTGTATTCAGAGATAACAGTGTAATACTCTAAGCTATTTCTGAAATCCTTGCTTTTACAAAGTTAAAGCACATTCGACTGCAGCATAAAGCTGTACTCCCAATCTCATGCCTCTTACCAGAGATATAATAATAAGTGAAAAAAAAAAAAAAAAAAAAAAAAAAGGCTAGAGAACAGTATCACTTCATCTGAATTCCATTGCTAGGGCTGGGGTC
>WYDI02030803.1:0-10001 GCA_009867235.2 Psittacus erithacus
TAAATTTCTGAAGCTAGTTATAATATTCCCTGCCTATACACGGGAGTTATGAATATGTATATGACTAACGCAATAGTAAAAGTGTATAAACCTGTAACAATCAGTGTGCCTCTGGCTACAGTCACACACCCAGGGCTGCTGCTTTTGCTTTGTTGACTCGTCCCTCAATAAAACCCTGTTATCTCATTTTGAGGAGTGAGCACCTATTTCACATCAGGATCTTTGGTTAACTCTATTGGTGTTAACCCTTCACTACCACCACACTTTTCCAAATCAGGAACTCGTATCTTCAGGTCCAGACCAAAAGCACAGAAATCAACTGATTTCTGGCCTGGGGTACAAAAAAAAAATAATAATAATAAAAAAGCAGCAGAGGCTGACAACATCTTCCTTGTGAGAGCCTTGGGTGTATTAGTAAAAATGGGAAATTTCATGAAAGTGTCTGCTTAGGAAAAGTCCTTTTCTAAATACTTTTTTGAAAAGCTCTGAAAATCTTGGAAGACGACATCACAGATGGCATGCAGACATTTAATAGCTGTGCCTACATAATAAATATATAAATTTTAAAGCAATGTCAATAATAGAACATTTCTTTTTGATCCAACCAATTTAGAAACAGGTATTTGAAACATGACAATTCTAACATGGATCACTGCAACATTCACAAAGAGCAGAATGTGATTCTTTCTTTTTTTGGTAATCATATCTGAATTAAAGAAGATAGCTGCAATAACAAAAAACAATCCTGTTGCACTTTCTTGGTTTGAAATGTGGTAAGACAGCCTGCAGCACTAAATTATATTTAGAACCACAGAATGGTCTGGAGGGTACCTTAAAGACATATACTTCCAAACCCCTTGCCATGGGCAGGGACACCTTTCACCAGACCAGGCTGCTCAGAGCTCCATACAATCTGGCCTTGAACACCGCCAGGAATGGGGCAGCCACAGCTTCTGCGGGCAATCTGTGCCAGTGCCTCACCACTCTCACAGGACAGAACTTCCTAATACCTAATTTAAATTTACCTTCTTTCTGTTTAAAGGCATTACCCATTGTCCTATCACTACATGTCCTCGTAAAAAGTCTCTCCAGATTTCTTGTAGGCTCCCTCTTAGGTACTGGAAGGCTGCTCTAATCTCCCCTGAGCCCTCTCTTCCCCAGGCTGCACTAGCCTAGCTGTCTCAGCCTGTCTCCATTGGAAAGGTGCTCCAGCCCTCGGAGCGTCTTTGTGGCCTTCTCTGGACTTGTTCTAACAGGCCCACATTCTTATGTAACATACATCTTATTTTATATGTAAGAGTATTGGATTTCAACATGCCAGCCTTCTCCTGCCTTGAAATGACACGGCCTATGAGCAGCAGCAGATCACGGAAAGCCAGCAACCTTCCTCACCGGGAGCTACCTGTGAACCGGGGTCCCGGGGTTATTTGCAGCGGGGGCAGCTGCGAAGCGAAGCTGCTTAGCAAGAGTTGAAAGTAAGAAAGGGAAGCGCAGTCAGTTTACGCCGTGGCTCCCCTTCCCTGAGCAAGCCACCAGATTACGAGCCCTCACGCTTTTCTCTAACACTGACCAGACGAGCGCCAGAGCCGTCAGCCAAGCTCCATCCCCAGCAAAGAACCTCAGCATCCGCCGCGGGCGGGTGGGCTTCGCGGGAGCGTAGGGAGAGGCACCGCCCGAGCGGCACCTTCAGCCTCTCCGACAACGGCCGCAGGAAAGGCGGGCGCCTTCCCCTCGTCTCCCGGCCTCTCCCAGCCGCGATGAGCCCCAGGGCTAAGCCGCGGCGCCCGGCCCGGCCCGGCCCATCTCCTTGCTACCGCTTTCCCAAGCTGCCGGGGCCGGCAGCGGCGCTAGCAGCGCAACTGGGACCCGAGACGAGCCGCCAAAGCATGTGCCCCGTACGCCGCTGCCGTTACTCACCCGCCCGAATCAGGGGCGCTGCCCGACGGCCAGCGGGTGGGCGGGGAGGGGGGCGTGCTCGCGGCTGAGCCTGGCGCGGCTGCGGCGGCCGCACAGACCCGAGCTGGGCGGCGCGGCCACCTCACACAGCTCCGCCGAGGCGGGGCGGATGGGGCAGAGCGTGTGCGCATGCGCCAATAGTTGCGCAGGCGCGGTCGGCGGGTCTGTGGGTATCGTGGTGGCTGTCGGGTCGGCTGGTGATTACCGTGCAGCCGCCTTGATAGTGCCCAGGTGGGAGAGCTCAGCGCCAGTTACTGCAGGCCGACCGGGGACGAGCTTGTCAGCCTGCCTGCGGCTGGGTGCGCGCTTAGGTTACCTGGCATTTCACTCCAGGACGGAAGGACGTGAGCGGTTGTATGTTAGGACGCCATAGGCTTTGAAATAGTCTTTTACACTCAAAAGAGCTGAAAATTATTCTGTTCTTTACATTTCTGTGATGGCTTGGTGGTTGCTTTTCAGCTGGGAAAGAACTTGCACAATGGTAATGGCTGGATAATGCCAGTGGCTTAAATCTGGATGTGGCAAATGGATGATGCAGGATGCGTGAAAGTGTGGCAGTTCTGCACAGTGATGGACATCGGTTTATGCTCTGTAGAGTATGGCCTACAAGATGGCCATGCACTGAGGAAGTCAGTGCATTGGAGTAACTGCCCATTTTTATACCCTGGAATCATTGAGTTCGAAAGGACCTTAAAGATCATCCAGTTTCAACCCCCCTGCCATAGGCAGGGACACCTTTCAGTAGACCAGGTTGCTCCAAGCCCTGTCCAGCCTGGCCTTGAACACCGCCAGGGGTGGGGCACTCACAGCTTCTCTGGCAGTCTGTGCCAGTGCCTCACCACCCTGACAGTGAAGACCTTCTTCCTTATATCCAGCCTAGGTTTTCCCTGTCAGCTAATGGGAGTAAATAAAAAAAAAAATATGGGAAGTGTGATAAATGTTCCTATTATACAGTCACTTTGTAATTGTATGTAATTGTAGTAATGTAAAAATGGTTTCACTGATGTTGATATTTTGTACACTAACATTTCATAAATGTTCCTTTTTTGCAAAATGGGCTGTGAATAGTTGCCATAATGACATTTGTAATCAAATCAATGAAAAAAAATACATACCCATTTTCTACTGTAACATCAGAAGTTTTTGAGGGGCACCTGTTGATGAGTGTGGCAGGTACACCTGCCCTGACAGAAGCCCACGAAAGCTTCCACTACAGACAAGGAAGGGGACAAGGAAGTTGGGTCCTAAGCCGGTGCGAGGCTACATGACTATTTGACTACAGGTCAGATTTGACTGGAGTATAAAAGGAGCCCCACTGGGCAATCACTTGGAGTTGGTCCTTCTTGGAGCAGTGGTCTGCAGTGGGACTCTCCCCCAGGGTCAGGATGCCATTCAAGGAAACACCTTGAGGTTGAGAGCCCTCCCTTTTTAGGTGAGTGATTGCTCATTTTGGATCCTTTGCCATAAAGTCTTAAGGTTCAGCAGCGTAGTGACAGATCCATGTGACATCCTGAATCTGTGGGTAATGTTGATGGAGCTTTAATTGAGGTTGAACACTAAATTTCATTTAGCCTCAATTTATTGGTTCCATAACAACAAGCACTTCAGAGTGACTCAAAACAAATTGTTGCACTAAGTAAACAGCGCAGTTTTCCCATAGAATTAAAACCTTTCTTCCATTTGCTGTATAAAAATTACTGTAATCGGTTGGATCCCTGTGGTGTAATTTGCCTGATTTTTTTTTTTTTTTGAGACTCTTTCAAAGCCCTGAGAGAAGCAGAGTATAAACAGTGACCAGAATTGTGGTTTCATTGAAATCAATAGCAAAATTCCCATTGATTTTAGCAGAGGCAGTATTTCACCTCTTGGAATAAGCATCTCAAACTGTAGATGTAAACAAGTAAATTCAGCAGCTCCCATGGTTCTCCTTGAGTTCTGACAAAATTGTCAGAATTGTTGTATGATGTTTTTTTTATGTTCACTGACTGCTCTGATGGGAAAAACATTTGCAGTAATGATTATTACTAATATTATTTCTTGTGTGTATGTGAATAATTTCATTAATGGGGAATATGTTGTAAGTGAATGAGGAATGTCATCCTTTAATGATAAATGAGTTAGCATATGAATAAACCGGAGATCACAATTTGAAAATTTGGTATTTGTGTAGTTTCCTCAGTCTTACAAAAATCTTTTACTGCAGTTTCTTTCTGCTGTTGTCTTCTTTCTTGCTTTCTCCTTTCTCCTTTTTTTTAATTTCAAAAGAAAGGTAGTACAAGAGTGTTCTTTGCTTCTGTTTTATGAAGGATGTAACTTTAATCTTAATTTTTCTCTTTATGATGTGGAATCACTCCTATTGAACTAGGAAGGTTTGTTTGAAAATAAGGTCATCACAAAGCTTAAGACCAGAAAAAGTAAATCTGAAGCTTAATTTGGTCGTGTTCCACTAAGTGTATGTGTTTACAGGATAAAAATATGCTAGTGTTAGAAAATAAACAAGAAAAAAAATCAGTTAATCAGAGTGGAAGGCCCCTAAAATTTACTGTTTTAATGTAGCTGTATTATGTCAGAACACTTCTGCTGAACAAGACTGAATGTAGTGACTAAGATTTAATAAAGCAACAAAACCAAACTGTTATTTCACGCAATTTCCTCCAAGCCATTCTGCATAGTAAGGAAATGTTTGGTTTAAGTTTAGTTGGAACAAAGGAGGTTAAGATGATTGTGGTAGTATTACTGGATAACTTTATTTTTTAATTTAATTTTTTAATGTGTTACATTTCTTTTTCCTTCTTGGTTTTATGCCTGCTTATTTTTCCATGTTAGATCAAGGTGCACCTGTCCCTAACCTGCCTTCAATGTGTATTCTTGTCTTTTCTGCAGCTTCCATAATTTTCTCCTCTATTACATCGTGTATTTTCTCACTTGTTCTTTTTTTATGGATATAATAGCTGGAATAGACTTTTCGGACTTTAGAACAGACACAAAAGAGGGAATACTTTGTGCTTGTAGCCTTTCCTTCTAGTCTCAATCATTCACCTGTTTCAAAATTATAAATATGTTTTCCTTCCACTAATAATAATCCAGAGCTCCTCGTTCGAAGTTTCGTGAATCTCTACTGCTTTACCCGATATATAGCCAGCTCTTTCAATTCTTCTTCCCAGAGCCACTTAAGTGCTACATCCCACATTTTCCTTATGTGGGACATAAAGACAACCTTTATAAACATAAAGACAAGCTAAATATAAAGACATATAAACATATAAAGACATATAAACATAAAGACAAGCTAAAGACAACCTTGCTTTTGTGCTACAAAAAGTGACAAAGTGCTGGTCCATTTTTTTGCTGAAAGTTTTCAGCAGCTGTGGAGATAATATGATGGTGGGATTTGGATAAATATACACCTGCTTCTTAGAAGTTTTGAAAGGTAATTTTGAAACGGTAAAGACTGGTCATGCAGATTATTTAGAGCAACAACAGCTTTGATTATGAAGCCTTCAAGAGTACACAGCCATATTACCTGATTGCAAGCCTTGGACAATTGTAGATCTTCAAGATGTGAATATAAACAAAACTTATTAAAAGTCATGCTATTTTTCTGTCATGAAACTAATCACTGGGTTTATTGAATGGTTCACTAAACTGTTGTGTGTATTAAAGATTTGTTCCAGCCTATCAGAAATGGAACTGTTCTATACATATAGAAGTTATGTCACAATCTAAAAGTAATTTTGAAATTTAGAAAACCAGTTGTCCTGGTTTTGGCTGTGATAGAGTTAATTTTATTCCTAGTAGCTGGTGCAGTGCTGTGTTTTGGCTTTAGTCTGGGAACAATGCTGATAACCACCAGTGTTTTAGTTGTTGCTAAGTAGTGCTTACCCTCATCAAGGACTTTTCAGTCTGTCATGCTCTGCCAGTGAGGAGGGGTACAAGAAACCAGAAGGAAGCAGAGAGAGGATACCTGACCCAAACTAACCAAAGGGGTATTCCATAACACAGCACATCATGCCCAGTGTATAAACTGTGGGGAGTTACCCAGAAGGGGCAGATTGCTGCTTGGTTCATGTTGGGTATTGGTCGATGGGTGCTGAGTAATTGCATTGTGCATCACTTATGTTTATTGGTTTGGGGTTTTTTTCTTCTCTTTTATATTTTCTCCCCTTGTTATTTCTATTATTATTTGTAGCAGTAGTAGTAGTAATGTACTTTAGTTATTAAACTATTCTTCCCTCAACCCACAGGTTTTACATTCTTTTGATTCTCCTCCCCATCCTGCCTGGGGTGGGGTGAAGAGGGAGGTGAGTGAGTGACTGTGTGGTATGTAGTTGCTGGCTGGGTTTAAACCACAACATGAGTGTTTCTCCCTAGAAAACAGTGGGTGTTGCATATTTTTTTAATATAGTTGTTGTCGTGGTTTAAGCCAAGCTGTAAATCAGCCACGCAGTCCCACTCACTTGCTCCCACCCTTCCTTCCTCAGCTCCCAGAGAGATGGGGAGGAGAATCAAAAGAATACAACTCCCACAGGTTGAGATAAGAGCAGTCCAGTTACTAAGGTATAACACAAACCACTGCTGCTACCACCAATAATAACAATGACAAGGGAAATAACAAGAGAAGAGAATACAACTGCTCACCACACTGATACCCAGCCCGACCTGAGCAGTGATCTAACCCTTCCAGGTAACTGCCCCCAGTTGCATCCTGGGCATGACGTGCTGTGGTGTGGAATACCTCTTTGGTCAGTTTGTGTCAGGTGTCCTGTCTCTGCTTCCTCCCGTCTTCCCCTCCTTCCTGGCAGAGCATGAGACTCAGAAAGTCCTTGGTCAGAGTAAACATTACTGAGCAGTAGCTAAAAACATTGGTGTTATCAGCACTGTTCCCAGGCTGAAAGTCATAAACACAGCACTGCACCAGCTACTAAGAAGGAGAAAAATGACTGCTACTGCTGAGCCCAGGACAGTTGTGAAATTACTAAAAAAAAAAAAAAAAAAGATAAACTGGAAAAAAAAAAGGCTGAAATTATAGCCATTGAAAATGTACTCTACTCACCTTAGGAATTTCCATTTACTTTTTGTATGTCTAGGCAGTGTATGCAAGTAGGAATTTCCTTTACTTAGAGCGAGATGTAATCTAACGTAGCTAATAATTTTATACGGCCAAAATGTACACTTTGTTTATAAAGGAGTGCCTACCCAGCTTATTGAACTGCCTTGATGTTATATATATTGGATTTGTATGAAGGTTATTCATTGGGGAATGAATACAGAAAATACATTACATATCCCTTATGTTAGCATATATTTGGATGTGCTTTTTCTTTCATTTCTTACTGAGCTTTAGGACGATTTCTGGAAAGGTATAGCCAATTAAAACATAAGTCTTTCTAATACTCTCTGCTCAAAGTTACATAATATCTTAGAGGGTGAGGAGAAAAAAAAATTTCTTTCTGCCCATAAAGAAAATGATACAGAAAGAATTTGTGTATTGTTTTCAAGGTTTTCCCTGGAGTACTTATCAATCTACAGATGCATTCGATTTGGAGTCTCATCTCCTTCAAAAATTAGAAGCCTCATTTGTGCTTCCTCTCAAATTAAATGAACTGTGATGAGACAATGATGTTTTCTTCTTCTGGCAGAAAATGTAAATCAGTCTAGGTAGTCTTGTGCACTGATTTTTAATTTATTTTTTTCTTTTCAACAATTGCAGCAGAATAGATAGTTCTTCAAAGGAAGATGAATGTTTAGATGACAGGGTGATACATGCTTTAAAAATATCCGAGTAAGTTGTTATTGGAAAGAAAAGGACCCAAAGCAAGGGAGAGTTTAAAAAATGGGACACATTTAGCCTGTGGGTACTCTTGAAAAACATATCCGTTTGGATTCAGAGTGCTCCAATACCATCTAAGCATCCTTATTAATAGAAGAAATAAATTAGCTGAATAATACTGCTTCACATTTCTAAAAGCAGTCAAGCATTTCAGTTTCTTGTCATTAATACATACAAACTTTCAGAAGAAATAAGTACTTTTATTGACATACAAGAAAATTTACGTATAAAATGCAAACACACATGCATAGATTTTCCTTAGTGTATAGTATGTTCAAGCAGGCTGTATTCTTGCAGTTTTAAGAGGCCCCATTTCAGAGTGCCAGTTTAGTTTCTCAAGATACAGCAGCCTACTTTGTTTTGTGGTCAGGGTAGCTCTGCAGAATGAAAAAAAATCTTCTAAGCCTTAAGGGTTAGAAATCTTCTAAGCCTTAAGGGTTTTTAAAAAACTCAAACCACAAAACAAACTCATTTAACTAGCACAAAAACATATTGAATCAAAGCTAATAGTTTATAATCTATCTTGCAAAATGGTGTAACGGAAAACAAACAATAGGGCTCAGAGAGGGAGATAAAAGGAACAGTATAATATTAGCACTGATATACTTCAGTTGCTTCTTTCTAAAGGATAACCTTGAGATTTTGATGGCCTTGTAGACTTCGGTTGTGTTAATTTATGAGTAAAAGCAACAGATGCCTGGAAACAATTGTTTGCCTAAGCCTCATGGGAAAGATGGGGAAGGCAAACAATAGTTCACATTATTTGCTTTTCTCTGTGGGATTTGGAAGAGCTGTTCTCGAGTTGATTCTTAAAGAAGAAAATAGAAAAACGCGTTAGAAGTTTATGCATGAAAGATGATGTATTTATGGATGGCGATTCTTTGTGTACCTATTGGAATCAGAGGTCAAATGCACATTCTGACCATCTTCTTTATGAGTGGCTAACAACATGCTGGGAATTAGGTTACATAATAGTGCATCAGAAAATAGCCCAAAGAAAAAGCTCTTCTATTTCTTAACTTGCAATGCATTATTTATCAGAGAAGCCTGAGGGCCTGAAAGCATTAAAATTTTAGGAAGTAGAAACATTTTTTTTTTTCCCCTGTACATGCGAACTATGTAGAATATATAGAGTTTAATCCTTGTTCATAGCCTCTTCAGGCTACTGAACTTGAAATGGTATGTTGTACAAACATGTTTTTTTCTCTCAGTATTTCCCTTCCCTGCTGCTGGTTTTAGCCTGAGGCAGGAAATATTACATTCAAGTCCCTGGACATCCAGTTTTTAGAGTGTGTTTTAGATAGTGTCTTTACTAACTTAACTTACCTCCACTACAATTATGCCAAAATATCACCAAAAGATTTTTAAAGTAAATTATTACCACACAGCCTTGTGATGTCTTTTTGTTCAGTCCTTTCAATCCTGAGACACTGCTGTTTTACCAGAGGAGGCAGTTGTTGTGATGGACTAAAATGTTAACAACTGTTATCCTGAAGGAAGGATAAAAAATAAGTTTATGGATTCAACTGCCTTGTGAGGTCACTGAACACTCAGGGTTTGGATTTACGTAATCAAAGACACCCAGTGCCATATAAAATGCACCAAATTGTCATTAAAAACCCTATCCTTTGGAGCTGGAAGTTTCAACACTACTAAGACTTTTGCCCTTCTGGCACAGCTTTTAGGGGAGTTATCTTGAGCAACATGAAAAAGTGCTGGATGTGTATGTTTAGACAACCAAATTCCACACGCATTGTCTCCCTAGTGCTTTCTACCTTCTAAATGGAACTCCAGGGCTTTAGATTCCTTTCATGTGTGACTGTCCTGGGTTCAGCAGTAGCAGTCATTTTTTCTCCTTAGCAGCTGGTGCAGCACTGCGTTTTAGACTTTCAGTCTGGGAACAGTGCTGATAACACCAGTGGTTTTAACTACTGCTTAGAATGTTTAGACTGACCAAGGACTTTCTGAGCCTCTGCTAGGCTCTGCCAGGGAGGAGGGGAAGCCGGAGGAAGCAGAGACAGGACACCTGACCCAAACTGACCAAAGAGTATTCCACACCACAGCGCGTAGTGCCCAGGATGTAACGGGCAGTTACCCGGAAGGGCGAGATTCTGCTGGGGTGGGGCTGGGTATTGGTCGGTGGTGAGCAGTTGTATTCTCTTCCCTTGTTATTTCCCTTGTCATTGTTATTATTGGTGGTAGCAGCAGTGGTTTG
>WYDI02030804.1:0-19456 GCA_009867235.2 Psittacus erithacus
GGCTTTAACCTGCCAGAGGGGAGACTGAGATGAGCTCTTAGGCAGAAGCTGTTCCCTGTGAGGGTGCTGAGGCGCTGACGCAAGATGCCACATGGGTTGGTCCCTTGGAGTCAACCCAGCTGGGGCAGGAACACAAGTTCACTCGTGTTCCCTCATCTGCCATCTGTGCGTGGCCATTGTGAGCTGGTCACAAGCCCCATTCACACCGCACGAAGTCAAGCAGTACTCTCTCTGAAGGTGCAAGCCGACCCAGCTCCACCTCTTCATCACACTCCAGATCTGACCCCTGTGCACTTCACAAGTGTCTGGAGGTGATCCAGGCTCCCTGATGGTATTGACCATGTGCATGAGCCAGGTGGGCTTCCCCAACTCACTGTGGCCAACTTCAGGCTCTGAGCACCTTTGGAAGCTCCTACCACAGCAGATGTTACTGGGCATACAGGTTGCCCACACATTCAGTGCAGCAGCCCCTAGAGAATCCTGTGGCCCACCTCCTTTCATCTTTAGTGCCTCATTAGGCTTCACTCTTGCATGGAGAGAGCTCAGCTCATCACAGAAGGAGGCAGAAGGGCGAGGGACAAGCAGTGGTCTTGCTGCTCCTGCCTCCTGATGTGTTCCTCTGCAGGACAAGAAGCCCGAGCATCCTTGGCAGTTACCCCCTGTCCCAGCACTCTATCAGGACTCCCCCATTCCCCAGGCTCTGTTATAGTCCCCTCACTCCCCACTGCTCTGGAGCACTCAGTGTTTCCCATTAGATGTTAGAAAGCACTCTCCATTCCCAACCTTCTCAAACCATCATTTCAATCTTTCCAGATCCCCAGGCTGTTGTTGTGTATTGCAAGTGCCCTGGACAGGTACATCCCAGAGGATCCGCACAGTTTTCCTAGAATCCAAGAGGAAGCAGCAGCCATGTCTGTTTGCCAGCATCTGCCCAGACCCTCAGGGTTTTCCTGTGGCTCTCCAGGGCTGTGTTGCTAGACACAGTGAGAATTTTGTCCTGAGGAGGGAACAGCCACTGGAGACCTTCCCTCTCTTTTGGGCATCCCCTTAGGCTGTTGCTGCTACAGATGGGACCTTGGACTATGCAGATTGTCTGACTGCTGCAGTGACTTTGGAGCTCTTACATACTCCTTGGAGTAAAGTTTGCCCCCTGAAGATGCTCTTCAGGGTAAGCCATGAACTGTGAGCTCTGTTCCCACCTTGTGCCTTCACTCTGCTCCCAAGAAGGGCTTCCTATGACAGTGGCAAACCAGCAAGTGCCACACAGCGTGACTCCATGATAAGTGATGAAGGACCTCCTTCAGTGTCCAGGTCTGCACCTTCCTCTCCCTCTGCCCCAGAGTCTGTGGCCTCCATGGAGCAAGGAGCGCTGTACATCCTCACTGCTGTCCTCACCCAGACAGGAGACGTGATGCGCTCCTTGCTACCATCTGATGACAAGTGGCTGCAGCACTGTCTCATGGACCTGACCACCACTGGGCAGTGGGTCCCACCTTGGGAGGCAAGGTCTGTTGGTTTTACTGGTAGCTGCTGCCTACATCTGACCCTTGGGCAGCGCCATCATCAAACTCTCAAACCCTGCTGCAAAAAAGTGCTGCTCTTCCCAGACAAGGGAAAAGCAGCAGGACTGGGGTTCAGAAATGGGACAGCCACCGCTTTGGTTGCCCCGACGTGTTAGTTTACATCAAAAGATGGTTCCCAGGCAGACAGAGCCAAGGGAGATGACATCTAAGGGACATTAAAGTGGGTTTGATGGTGACGCATTCAATGTAGCATTTTCAGTTCCTGGTGCAGGAAGAACAGGTTTCATTTCCACATGAAGCCTTTGGCTCATCACATCTGCAGGAGGTGGCTTCCTCTCACCCTCTGCAAGGTTAAAGAGATGCAGCGGGCAACAATCAGGAGCCATGGCAGACACAAAGGGAAGCAGCATGAGGGAAGCAGCATCTGTGCAATGGGTAGTGTAGAGCTGTCATGCACAGACTCCAGGCTCAGTGCAGCATCCTGGAGCCAGGGGCGAGAGGGAGCATCACCCAAGGAGCCCCGGCTACCAGAAAGATCCAGGAGAAGCTTCCTGTAACGAGGGTCTAGGAAAGCTCCTTCTTCCACAGCCTCTTGCTTAAGCTCAATCCCCTCATCAAGGGAGAGGGCAGTTAATTTTGGGTGTGAGGGATGGGGAGTGAGTCCCATGGTGACACCTGGAGCAGTAAATCTGCCTGTAAGGACCCATGGAGAGCAGGCAGACAGCAGCTCTGGAGCCATGGAGAGAGGTCCTGCATGAGACCAGCACCCTTGCTCAATCTCTGCGTGCAAGAAGAAAGCTTTTCAGCTCCTGGCTGAATCCCTTGGGCTCCAAGGAACCTCGAGCTTCCAGGGGCAGGTCAGGAGGAGGAAAACACGAGCATATTTTCACAGAAATTGGAGTCTCCCTGCAGCAGCAAATCCCGTAAAGCAAAACCCAAGTGAAAAGCAGCTTCAGCTGTTCTGGCTCTGGCTGTGACGGGCTTGGCCCCAGGCCAGTGCGTTAATTCTGCCTATTAACTAATAGTATGGTATTGTCGGTAAAGATTCATTGCTAAACTTATGTTTTTAAGATATCACTTATCGTTTAAACACTTAACTCTTGATCCCCAAACATGTACAGGCACCACGTAGCCCTGCAGCCATACTGCAGATAACCAAAGCCACCTCTGGCTGGGGAGGCCGAGCAGTGTTTAACCCTTTTTCCCCTCTTTGTCTGAATGATAAATTGTCTCGAGTAGCACTTTCCAAAGGAGAGCAGGCCCTCCTGCTCAGGGACCGCTTATTATCACCTACTTAATGTTCCCAAGCTCAGCAGGGATGGAGGAACTGTTCCCAATAGCAGGTTTTTCTAACCTCTGTGAAGGGTGTGTGAACAGCAAGAAACCCCATGGATGTATGTGATTGCAGGCTGTCACGGGGAACAGCCTCCCCCCTGTCCTGCCTTGCCTTTTCCTATCATCCCAAATGCTTCATGGTCCAGTGAGGTGCCGGTCTGATCCTTTGGGAAGAAGGGTGGGAGCAGCAAGGGCTGAGATGCAGGTGCTGCCCAGCACCTTGCAGCTCAGGTGGCTCAATCCCTCATCTGTGTGGTAAAGAGACATTCTTCAGGGACCTCAGTGCTCTGTCACACCCTTTCCAGAGTGGACCAGCATCCTTACTGGTTTTACTGGTCTCCAGCCACCATTCACACAGGCTTTGGCTGCAACCCACTGCCCTCCCCACTCCATTAGGGACGTCGTGGTGAGGGTCCTCTGTGCAAAGTTAAATCAAGATAAGGCTTTTACATCCCTTTATGTTTGTGAGGGTACCTGGTCCTGGATGGGTTGTGCTGAAATGTGACACTGGAGAGCCAGAGTCCTCACTCAACCTGTTCAGCTTGTTGAGGGTCCTGCCCAGAGGGAGCTAATGGATGAACCAGCAGCTCCCTCTCCCCTTCAGCTCTTTCCTCCAGCATTTCTGAACTCATCTATTCCTAAACAAAAGACTCATGCATGTTACGAATTCTGATGCTACCTGGAACCAGAAGCGGGGATGAGACAGAGAGGAAAGGGGGAAAGTGAGAGGATGGCACAGGTCAACCAAGCATCATCCTGTGCTGGGACCCCAGGAAGGGAGCAGAGCCCCAGAAAAGCTTCAAGGGAGGATTTAATCTCTTTGGGGAGACAAGGGGGCTGCAGAGAGGAGTGAGGAGCAGAAGGCAGCCGTGTTTCTGTTGCTGTTGCAATGTCTGAAATCAGGTCTTAGAGCCTCCAGCTAAATTAAGAAGCAGAAGTCAACTGGTAGATTGCACTGAAGATTTGAAATTGCACTCCTAAGATGAATGAAACTTCTGAATGGTATCCATGGGAACAAATTAATGAGAAGAGGCACTTTTGAAGCATTTAAAATAGATTTAGAACTGCGGAATTGGGCAGGAAATTTTGGATATTTTGTTTAACAGCTAACAGGAACCCGGTTTATGATGAGAGAGCTGAGCGCAGGCAGGTAAACCTTAGATGGAACAGGTAAACCTTAGATGGAACAGGTAAACCTTGGACTAGACTGCAGAAACTATCCACTGGTGGCTGTATGCTAATTGTAGAGTTAAAAGAAACTGTAGGAAAAGCAAACTTTATGGAAGTATCTCCTTTGGGACTGGAAACATGTCAGGTCTTCTTGAAAAAGTGAGTACCGACCATAGGCAGGACCTTGCAGAGATGGAAAGAAACCCGATGAAGAGAATGCAAATGCGGATAAAAACGTATAAATCACAAGGAATTCCTCATTTCCCAGAAAGCAGAGAAATGCAACAAGCAAGGATATAAATTATTCATCTATGTCATAAAAAAATATACAGAAAGAAAAAAAGTTTAGCTATGTAGCAAAGAATGGGTGGAATCATCACCAGAATGTCATGTTATGCATGTAAATCTAAGCCAGAAGACTTTACAGCCATGAGACATTGACTGGCAGAAGGTGGGTTTTGTGTTCTGGAAGCTATTTTCGTTTTAGTCCTTGATTATTTTATAGTTAGGCAGAAACTGCAATGTTAGAGAGTAAATCTGCCCAGTAGGTAACCTCTGATGCAAACCTGCCAGGCATTAGATACTGACAGAGATAATGACATTAAAAGATGCACAATTTAATTGCTTTGATTTGTAAAGATTTGTAAAAGAAAAGGATGTAACCCAAGATATCCCCAGTCCAGAAGTCTTCTGGAAGATAGTTTTAAGCTTGTTCAAAGGAAGCTGGAAAAGTTGAAATGTCAGACTCGGGTCTCTGCTTAATACCACAAAATTACAGGGTGGCATCCTTGAAATTGAGAATGCTGAAATGTCATTTAATAGGAAGCTGGAGAGAAAACTACCTGGGTTTTGCCAACACAAGTGTTAAAAATAGTTTTGCAGATGCTCATGAACGCTATGAAAAAACACCCCATTATGTTCAGAGGCACTCATGAGCAACATCCTCCGGTGCCCTGAGATGGTGTAGGTTTATGAGAAGTCAAACACAGGATCAAAAGCAATGGCATATTGTGAAATTGCTCTTTTCTCCTAAGAGGTGATTACTACACAAAGACAGAGCTGAAGGAGGCAATCACATCTCCTTCCACAGCAGAAGGATGGAAGAGAGACCGGTTGCCTGGGTCTTTCCAAAGAGAAGCAAGCAAAAGGATACGAAGGGGCTTGGGGAAAGTGGAGCTGTGCTGCCCCAAGGTCTGGAGATAAAAGGTCAGGAGGCAGTGAGAACGGTGCTGTGTGCTCTGTGATGGGCATTTCACATTTCCTCCTTGGCTATGGGAATATCCACTCGCTTAAGGTTTTAGCTAAAATGTGACTGAGGTGGAACAAGTACTGCAAAAGAGAGCGCTGCTGGATGCTGGCAAATGCATGCATAAGCTCTTCATGTTAACATTCACTTACCTTTTCTTTATTGAAGACTCATCTAAGTAATAAATTCTAACACCAACTTATCCTCTCCTGCCTGCAGACCACAGGGGGATGATCATGGGGTGTGTGCTTGGAGAAGCACACGAGAGTACAGAAACAGGAGGGTGGTGGGATAGGATGGAGCACCTTTAAGAGTGTGCATGGAGTGGGCAGAGAGAGCCCAGAGGAAGGGGAGGCAGGGGAGGAAGGGCTGTTGTGCAGGTCCCTGCCATGCACATGGAGCACAGGGGGACATGGTGGTCAGAAAGGTCCTTTCACTGAGCTCTTAAGTGCTGTTGGAGAGGGCTCTTTTCATTCATCCACACAGGACTTGGTCCCTGCAGCTACTGGCACATCCTCGGCCCATTGGCATCAGCATCCTGGCTGATCTCTGGGAAACTTCTCCTTCAGGGTCCTCTCATGAGTACCTGTGCCCACGGGAGGTGTTCATGCTCCTGCATGGCCAGCATGACCCAGCCTTGTACAAGGGAGAAGGTGTATTAGTGGACAGAGGAGTCCTTCTCCACAACCCCTTGGAGCCCTTCAGAGCGGCCACATCACATGTGGGTCAGTGCAGTCTGTTCGTGTCATTTGATGGGGTTTCCAAAGGCTTTCCATTAGGTCCCTTGCCAAAAGTTTTTTAAGGAAAGCAAGCAGCCAGGGGATACAAGGGAAGTTCCTTGTCTTTTTAAACACTTAGAGATGGTAGCAAAGAGGAGTAAGCAGTGGGTACAGTGGGCAGAGGGAAATCACCAGTCAGTCCTGCAGGGTCTGAGCTGAGACCCATCTTCAACAGCCCCAGAAATGGCAGGAAATGAAATGTGTGAAGTTCAGGCCCAGGGTTTAGGAGTAGAGGAGGTGATTCTTCACATGGATGGGAGAGTCGCTGTGGAGCTCCTTGGCAAAGCTACACGAAGCTCACAGGGATTCAAGTGGAGACTGGGCAAGAGAGATACAGGACTATAGAATACAGAGGGAAACCCATGAAAATAGTTGGGAAGCCGTCAATAAAAACCTTTCTGGGCTCATGCAGCCCCTCAGCCTGTCTCCTTTCTGCCATGAAAATCCTTCCTAGGCCCAGTGAAGCTCAGGTTTGCCCCGTGGGCTACACCAACCTCTATGGCATCAACGTCGTGCATGTATGGGAACCACCAGCACAATCTTGCCAGCCCCATTCATTCCAAGCTCAGCTCCTGAGACAAAGGGTACCCCCTGCCATACTCATCTCGAGGCTGCTACCAGAGAGGTCTTTAATGTGGTTTTGATGTAAAACAACTCTTTGCTTTTTCCTTCCTTGACACGGCTTTTGTTCTGCCTGGAGAGCTGGGATTGCCTTGAGCCAGGGCTGCTGTGTGAGTGCTGGGATGGGGGCTTGGCCAGGAGAGTTAGTGCAGGGAGAAAGGGAGCAGAAGTTGGGGAGCAGCAGGCAGCCCTAGGGGGACCACGGGTGCTCCATCCCCGGGGGGCACAGCAATCCCAGAGACCTCCAACCTTAGGATATGGAGGCAGGGATGTGTCAGGCCGGCTCTATGCTGAATACCTTTCTCAGCAGGCATCCGAGGGAGGAAATAAATCAGCCCCTGATTTACCTGGGAGGACAGACGCTTCTCAGCTGTTTTTCAATATGGAACCATTTCCAGGAGCGGCTGCTCCGATGTCTGTGAGATCAGTGAGCTCTGTGCCTCTTGAGTCAAACAGGCTTTCCCTTCTTTTCAGACCAGCAAAACTGTGCTCTGTAAGTGGATGTTCCAGCTAATGAGGTGTTAAGTGTAGAGAGAATCACAAGTACTTGAGGGCAGATCCAGCTGCTAGTAAAACCAACAACTAACACCAGGATTGTTGTCCTCAACTTCCAGGAGCAGCTTTAGACAAAGAAACTGTCCTAGGGGCAGGATCAAGGGAAAAATAGGGGAAATACAACCACAAAAACACGCCTGTATTTCATGTTACAGCTGCGTTATGTGGTTCCATATGTTCCCTTTCCTCCGCCAACAGAGGAGTCTGATGACAAGGGGCATGCTTGGAGCAGAAACAAGGAGTGGTTTTTAGGGACCAACTTGGAACAGCCTCCGTAGTCCTGAAATACCCCTGTTTGCTGATGAAACGGCCACAGAAGATGTAGTGGATTATGTCGGGAGGTTTAGCACAGGTCTCTGCTCCCATAGAGAAGAGACGCAGTTTGGGTTTCAGCTACGTACCTTGCCTGGCCATCAGCCCTGTCCTCAGGACGCTTCCACATCCAAGAGTCAAAAATTCTTGATGGCATTTTCTGAATGGGACCTTCTTAAATCTTATACCATGGACGCAGGCTCAGCGGGCACACCAGTGGACAAAAAGCTCCTGAGGAGGTTGGAGAAGACCAGATGGGGCAGAACAGTGTGAATGTCGTGCAAATGCAATCTCGGGACGCATGGGACCCGAGCGTGATGAATGGAGGATCATAAGCATGTAGGAGAAACACACCAGGTCCCCTCAAAAACACAACCTTTGGCAGGCGTCCTGCTGGCTGGATGTCACTGAAGGGTGCTGAGGGTCCACAGTACCCTCAGGGCAGATAAGAGGACACCAACAGCTCTAAGACCCGCTCAAGGGCTGCAGCAATGTAAGGAAACCTGGGGTGGCAGAAAATCCCCTGAAGGGTTCCCAGGATTGAGGTAGACACATCCACATCTGCCCTGACCTGGTGTTGATGACAGCCCTGCTGCAAGCAGGAGGCTGGACCCTTGCAAGGGTTTCCACTACCACCTCTAGGATATATGCCCTGGAAATAGCACAGAACTGGCAGAAGGCCAGCATCTCTTGCAGTGCTGGGGTTTATCTTTAAACATAACAATGACAGCAGCCCCGCTTTGCTGGAAAATACCTGCCGGGTGCCAGGATCCTGCATCCTTAGGTGCCTAACCGACAGAGCTGGGCATCCTTTGGGAGTCGAGCTGCGTTATCTGATGAAGGCGGATTATGCTGTGAAAACTGCTCGTTGGGGATTGTATATTAACAGGATATGCTCGGCTAGTTGACAGGAAGCAATAAAGTAATTTGAAGGAGACTGGGAGAGAGCG
Source organism: Psittacus erithacus (assembly GCA_009867235.2). Classification (NCBI taxonomy): domain Eukaryota; kingdom Metazoa; phylum Chordata; class Aves; order Psittaciformes; family Psittacidae; genus Psittacus; species Psittacus erithacus. Next base: position 8,492 of record WYDI02030804.1, read on the forward strand.
TGTGAGTTCCTGCGTCTGTGTTAAATCACGGCGCTAGATAAGCAAACAGGGCAGCCCCGGAGCGGGGAGGAGCTGCCAAGAGGGCCTCGCCCGCTGCCAGAAATCCCCAGGAGCTGCTGCGAATCCAGCTCGACCGCAGCATGGAAACCACTGGAGGTTGCAGCTGCAGCAATCCCAGCCTCTGCTCAGCAGCTCGGCAGCTCCTATCGCTTGTCACCCCCGCGTCTGCATGCGCGAGTGGAAACAGCATCCCTGGGCAGCTGAGAGAGCCCGGTGCCTGCGCGCAGGAGCCCAGCCCACCAGGCTTCGAGGGGCTCCGTCAAGGAGCTGCTCCTCCCCGAGATCCAGGCCTGCGGAGGAAGGGGAGGAGACCCAGGACGAGGAATACGTGCAACAGCGAGAAATGAAGCTGCGAGAGCAAAGGGTGAGCCAGAGGCTGCCTGCAGCCGTGAGGGGAGTAAGGGGGGCTGCTGACAAACATCAGCAACCGACACAGGTTTCAGTGCCCTGCTCGGATCCTGCCCCGTGTATGCCAGCGCACACAGACCCTCATGATGTCCCTTGCTCCGCCTCCCATGTCCTGCTGGGATCCAATACAGCAAAAAACCAGCAGCATGTTCCACCCTCGAGAGGCGTTTCTGGTGTCCAGGAGGGGACATTTGCCGGCCTTCTGATGTGATCTCTGAGCCTTTCCATCAGGGAGATGCTTTCACACCCTGTGTGATTGCCCAGGGAGCTTGCTGCCCTGGGATGTGAGCTCCGCAGGAGCTACGAAAGCGTGGCTGCATTTGGTGAACTTGGTGACACTCAGGCTGCTCTCTTCAGAATAACAAGTGCAAGAAGCCATATATGCTGCTTTCCACCACAGGCACCCCCCCCCCCCCTTTTCCATTAACATATTGGCTGCATTTCATGGGGCACCACAAGTCCTCCCTGCTAAGAAGGCAGTGGTGAAGGGGGCGAGGGTGGTGGATCGCTGGAGGCAGATGTGGTGAGTTGAGCAGTGAGGCTGGGCCATGTCCATGTGATGCTGTTCTGCTTCTTCAGCATTCCCTCCCTGATCCCTGCACTGATGCTGATCCCCAGTAGAAAGAGTCACCAGCGATGTTCTTGCACCCCTCCTTCTTCCCACGCGCCTCACACAGTCTTTGGAACAACCAGGCGGGACAAACATGACTTGTTCTCCTGCCTGTGGAAGAACTGCTCCAGCTGGCTCTTCCAAATGCACCCAGTCCAGCCACCGCTCAGAGTTATCTGATGGTCATGATCAGCAGCTGAATGAGCCTGTACCTGTGAGTCCTTCTCCCAGGCTTTTCCTTTCACGATTGGAATGGACCAGGCTGTGCTGGTGAGCTCGCTGGACGGATACACTGGCTGTCCCCCATCAGAGCTGACGCTACAAGCTCAGTTGTGTGTTGTGCAGCCCTTTGCATCAGCACCATTCAGCAGACTGGTGCGGATGGCCCGCGGTGCGCTCCACCTCCTTCATCTTCAGTCTGTTGCTGTTTGTGTCTCACACTCACCCCGCAGAGCCACGCACCCACCGTGGGACCTTCGTCACCAGCTTGGCACCAGGACTCACCTGACCTGCTCATGAGTCATTTCTGCATGCAGCAAAGAGCAGCATGCTCTGGATAATGGACATACCCACTGCTATCCACCTCTGATCACAGGGCTTTGGAGATCTCCAGGTGGGAAGTAGCTGCCACCATTCACCCCTGCACGCTTTCCTCAGCCACTTGCTCAAAACCCTGGTGGGACTGCCCAAAGCAACCTCAGCCCGACGCCTGCTCACATCCTTCTCCTCTGCTGCCTCCCAGTGAGAACTAACGCAGCCTGGGGCAGCCTGATCCTCGTTGCTTCTTCAGCACTTTGTCCTCCTTCCCTGACATCCCCACCCAGCTGCAGGGAAGAGATGTTCTCCCAGTGCATGACCCAACCACATCACAGCAGAATTGGAAGTGCTCCTGGATCACTGGCTCCAGGCCACCCGAGAGGAAGAGCCACTCCCTGGGCTGGGCTGGAGCCAGGCTAGAAAGAGACACAAACTGCCTGAGCTGCAGTAATTAAATCCCTGGCCTGTATGGGAGAGAACATCACATCTTCCCACTCTCTCCATGCTGCTGCAGGATGTGCAAGTCACTTGCATCACTTGACAAGCACATCAGTTGTCCCCATGGGAGGTGGAAGGCTTAGGCTGGGCTTAGGCTCCATTCTTTGCTGTGTTCAAGCCTAGACAGGGCTCCCAGCTCCTGTGGGCCAGCTTTCCAAAAGCCCCCACGTTGCCTGACCTGTCTGATCTGCTCACCCATGTCTAAGCATCTCAGGGTGGCTGCTGGGAGCCTGGGGAAGCGGGGAAGCAAATTTCTGGTGTAGACTGACCCTGTTCAAACACATTGTTGTACTCAGCAATGCACTGTGCAAAGAGAGTTGAGGTTGCAGGACAGACAGGAAAAAGAAGAGGCCCAATGAGTGCAAACCCATGGGATACAGGATGTTTGCTGTCCTGCAGTACCTGAAAGTCGGTACCAGTCTGTGTTATTTACTAAGTCACCTTCATCATTTGTTTCTAAGGAGGGATAGATGGTTTCTTCAGGCCAGACTAGGAGTAGCCCTGCCTTTCCCCTACCTTGGGGGGAAACTCAAGTCGTGTTAGCTGTGCTTGGTGTCTGCAGGAGCTGGAAGTCCCTGTGCCGCTTTAACAGATGGGGATTTCCTTCCCCTGCCTGGCTCCAGCCTCTGGAAGCTACTGCCCACCATCTGCTGTGGTCCCACTCATGGTTCCTCTGGTCCTGACAACTGCTGGCTTCAAAGAAGCATCAGGCAGCTGCTTGCGCCCTGATGGTGGGATGGAGGATAGGATCCCATCCTTCCAACCTCATCCACTTGAAACATGCCATTACTCTTTCTACTGCTGGTTGTGTGATGCTGGATGACCCTGAGCCTGCCCAGAGCCCCATGAGGCTCCCTAAAGCCCTGGGAGCTATGCAGCAGGGATACGATCCCCCAGCATGGCTCAGCTTGTGTGGGACCAAGCACCATCACTACCACATTGGCTTCCCAGGGGGACCAGGTCACCTCCACCACATCCCCAGCAGTCAAGGCACCATTAAACCCAAGGTGCTGGCACAGCCCTCCTGCCCAGAGGCACCAGGCTCTCCCGCTGCCTTATCTCACTCCCCACAGCGGCTCCCCCTGCTCCTGTCTTACCCTGGAGAACCAAGGCGGGGGGGTACTGTACTCACACAGCCCCCATCGCAGCTTCCCTTCCCTGTGAGCAAGGCCCCCTACCCAAAGCATCCCCATTGCTGCATTTACCGCGGGGCTCTGCACCGGCGTGGCACGGCCTTTCTTCCTTTTCATCCCTTTCTCACTCCCTGAATGCACTTTGCTTGCTTTGGCGGCGCAGGGCAGGGAGAGCCCCTCTGCCCCCCCTCGCTCCCGGGGATCCCCCCCGGCAGATGGGGCTGAGATATGAATGTGCACACAGTGAAGCCCCTAAGAGGATTTGCTGGTGCCCCTTTCATTGCAAGCCTTTGTGTGCTGCTCCACTGCGGTGGGACGCCCCCGAGTTCTCCCCCGGCTTCTCTCTCTTCCACTCCAGAAGAAAAGAAAGTGCCTATAAAGGCCTTGTTTGTCCCATTTGTTTGAAGGGACCATATTGCTGTAGGTGCTGTGGGTCCCGGCGTGACAGCGTCTCTGTTTTGAGAAAGGGCGATGTGTGGCTCCCTCCTGGGAGGGTCCGAGCAGGCGGCTTAGCCAAGCGCTGGGAAAAAAGGTTTCAGTTGCATTTCAATATCCATTGAACCCTGAATCCCTGGAGATGGGTTTTCCAGGGGCTCTGCAGACAGACAAAGCCAGCGGAGGTGGAGGCTGGGAAGATGCTGCGGAGGCTGGGAAGATGCTGCGGAGGCTGGGAAGATGCTTCGTCCAGTGATGGGAGGAGGACCCGTGAGCCCCCCAAAATCCCGTCTGGGAGAGCTCAACAGGGTTGGCAACATTGCTTTTCCTATGACATCTAGTGGTAAAGCCACGGAAGGAGGAAAATGTCGGCTGGGTTTTCCCGGCTGGAGCACGGCCGTCTCCTGCTGCGGCATTTTGCCCTTTGTATGGCAGCAGACAGTCCCCCCAGTTACAAGGGAAGCAAAACCGAGCTGCACAATAGCCTCAGAGATATCAAACAGTCCACCCCGAAACGTGCGCTTGCCCTTGTGCCTTGTCTTGGATTTTCAGGGCCCCAAAGCAGATGCCTGGGCTGGAAATGGAAGCACCCACAAGCATACCTACCACCCTTCCCACTCCAGTCCGTGCTCCAACATGTCCCCTTGTTTGCCTGCCAGCTGCTCCAAGGCAGCTCTGTGACATATATGTCAGGCCTGGGAAGATTTCCAGTGCAAGTCATGCCCCATGTCTTGCAAAGCAGCAAAATGTTCATAGCATTCAGAGGCAAAGTGACCCTGCACCACGAAACATGGCTCTAAGGATGCTTGCAGGGCATCTTGCCCCAGCTAAGGGGGCCTCTGAGCCCGTGTGGTTCTGGTAGGGGTGTGACAATCTGAGATTGAATAACAGCCTGGGCTGCTCACTGATTAACCAGACGGTTAAGGTGTTGGCAAGAGCTTCAATACCTTACTAGACACTGGAAAATCCACTCTGGAGAGCACACATTGAAGAGGTTAATCATTAATGTCTCCACTATAAGGTTTCAGTGCAATTTCTGACACTAGAGCACCCCCATTGCTGGACCATGAGCTGCCGACAGCTGATGGACATTGTCCCAGAACAAAAGGGACCACTGAGCCTAAATCCTCTTCTGCACAGCCTATCTATCTCCTGCAGCAGATCGTCTTGGCTTGGCAGACAAGGCATGCAGGAAGGGTGCTGCAGATGCAGCGGGGTGTGAGGACTTCAGGAACACACTGACAGAGTGATGAAGACAGTAGAAGTAAGGAGGAATGAGGGCGCTTTGGTGGCCCTGCACATAGGTAGAGCAGCTGTAATCTCAGACTGTGCTGAGGGGCTCTGCCAAGTGGTTGTGCTCCACCATGAGCAGCCAGACACACAGCTCTAGTAGACCATCTGGGGCTGGGAAAGGGCCAGCTGATCCTTGACTTTCTCCAGGCAGCTCTTCTATGTGCAGGGCCAGCACCCAGGGTCAGGGGGAGGCACCCAGCACTGCACTATGGGTGGCTCTGCATCCTGAGGGACACTCTCCCCTCATATCCTGCAGGACCATGCTCCGTGCAGGCAGCTGGTGGTGCTGGGAGGACCACCCTAGCACTGGGCAGAGCTCAGGTGCCATCATAAGAGCAGAGTCAAGGTCTTGGTGGCTGCTGGGAGGTCCCCATTGCTGGTGCCTGGTGCTGTGGAGAATCCAGGGATCTCCAAGAGCTGAAAATGTGCAAACCCCTCATGTTCCCAGAGCCTGACCTTCCGCTCAGGCCTCTTGGGCATCCCCAGGCTGCAGGGCTGGACCCATGGCACAGGGTCAGCCTAGCACAGTAGAGGACACCAGGCTGTGCAGTCCACACGGGGTGTGCATCTCCAGGTCCATAGTGAGATTGCATCTCCATGTCTGCAGTGGGTGTGAATCTCTAGGTCCGTGATGGATGTGCATCTCCAGAGGCACAGTGGATTTGCATCTCCATATCCATGATGGATGTGCGTCTCCACATCCACGACGGGTGTGCATCTCCAGGTCCATGCTGGGTGTGCATCTCCAGGTCCATGGTGGGTTTGCATCTCCAGGTCCACAGTGGATTTGCATCTCCATGTCCACGGTGGGTGTGCATCTCCAGCCCAGCACTGCTGGCAGGAGCAGCTCCCTTAGGGATGTGCAGGGCTGTCCAGCTCCCTCCCAGCTGTCTGGAAGTGCTGCTGCTGACCCATCCTGTTCTGTCTCCTTGGTGACTGCACATGCCAGCATCCCCAGACAAAAGCTCTCCTGGCATATAATGGGAACAGAAGGCAGCACTGGGCAGTGCATTCAGGACTCCAGCCCCTGCTCTTTCCGAGTCAGCCAGGCCCACAGACTCCCAGATAATCCCCATTCAAACACCAGATGGGTATTTCAGGTATGTGTCCATGCGTGTTACACACATTTCCCCAGGGACCCTTCTGCAGTGTAGCAGCCCTTGTGAGGCTGCACATGGCAGCTTGGCTGTGCTGTGGGCTCCTATCTGTCTTACTTGATCTTTGCTTTCCCTCTGCATGTAAATGCAAGATTTAGGGCAGCAGGAGGCTATTGGGAGTTATCCTGGGCTCCATCATTCGGGTACCGACTGCCCAGCCTGCACATGCATTGCTCTCACGCTGCAGGATGTGTTGTGCTTTGCGTGGTGTTTGTGTGGTTTGCATCACTGCGTACGCCTGCTACGTGCCATGTGTATTAATTCACATGAGCCTCTGACTTGCCTCATGTGAGGCACATGGCTGCATATGTGACAAGGACCGGGCTCGGGGCTTGTCTCACAGCCTCCCATAGGTGGAGATCATGGTATGTACTGCAAAATGAGGGCTGAAAACCCCACATAGCTCTTCAGGCTGGCAGGACACGGTGTGTAACTCACCAGGGTTAGTTCCTCCCTATGGGGAAACTGAGGCATCTGGGGGGAGTGCCTTTGATTCGTCCCCAGTCACTCCCAGGAGCCAGTAGTGGAAGGAAGAGGAGCTCTGCCTTTCCTTTTTCTTGCAAGCCGCAGAAAGCCTCAGGGGAGGGGAGCAGGGCTATGTGGGGCTCTCCCAGACCCACGTTGTCACATCTCCAGTGCTGGTTTGGGGGTTTTGTCAACAGAGACAGAGAGGATCTCCCTCATGGCAACTTGTCTGAGCTCAGGAACCATGGGGCATCTGCATGTATGGCATGGGGGAAAACCCCAGCTCATTGAGATGCATCCCCAAGGAGTTAAGGACATGCACGGGGAGAGGCAGGGCCAAGCCATGCTCATAACAGGCTCTCCTGCATCCCCTTCTGCTGCTGCTCCATGGAGGGGCAGAGACTGGGGGAGATGCTGCTGATGTGGAGATGCAGGAGGGTGGGAGGCAGCAGGAAGCAGAGCGGAAGAAGCCGAGCTCGACGTTGAGCTGTGCCTGGAGCTGAACACTGGCCAGGCTCTCCATCCCCACACATCCCCATGGAAACCTCGGCCTTGTAGGTCACCGATGACCGCGCTGTCCAAGCAGCCTCCCACATGGATGAAGCCACTCTCCATCACCCAAAGCTGCAAAGGGGCGAGGGATGGAGCCCTTCCCAACCCCTGCACCCCACACCACAGGGTCAGGGATGCCTGAGCATCCTCTCCCCTGGCAGCATCGCTGTCTCCTCTGGGGCAGTGTGGGGTATTCCAGCAGCAGCATCGCACCACCCAGTTCTGCTGGTCCTTCCCCTCCTTCCCTCCTTTCACAGTGCAAGTGCCCTGAATGCTCCATTTGAAGCTAATTTCGGCTGAAATCTGGTTTGCTTTCCAGCGTTGCTGCTTTAAATTGGAGAGATTGACCTTGTAGCAGGAGGTGACATGCAGATGCACATCAGCAGCCCGTCAGAGCGGGCAATGGGGGCTGCGGAGCTGCCTCGGGGACAGGCCAACTATTTTATGAGTAATTTAATATCTGGAACACAGACTTCATTCCCAGAGATCTGCTGGGGAAAGAAAGAGCCTTTCTGCAGCCCTGCAAAGGCTGCTCCTCATAAGGAGGCAGAGCAGGAATAAAGGGCTGGGACTTAACTCCTTGGTGGCCAGCCCAGAGCAGAGCATCCACAGCTCCCAGTGCTTGCAGAGGGGCCAAGGAAAGCAGGAATTCCCTATGCAGCTCAAGGTGGGAAACAAGCCTGTCCCTGTTGCTCCAGGGAAATGAAGTGATTGCTTCTTACCGTTCAAATTGAGATCCAAGCCTGAGTGAGGATGGGGGAAACAAACTTGTCAGAAGCCCTGAGGTTAGATTTGGGGTAGCAGGTACAGAGAACTGAAGGGGCTCAGCACAAATGTGTCAACACCCCTGCAAATGCCACAGGGTTTGCTGGTGATCCCAGACCAGGCCTTGGGGCCAGCATCACTGGCTCGATCTTGCTGATAACACAACCAGGCTTTGATCTCTCCAGTTCAGCTTCACTTCCCAGGGAACTTGACAGGCACCTTGCATGCTCCACCTCATCACATCCTACCAGAGCCCTGCTTGGGCCTGCACTGGAGCTTTGACACAGAGGGAATCTCCAAAACCCAGCTAGGTGATGCAAGGGAAGCCTCTGTGCGATGATGTTCTTGCCGATCCCTGATGCCAGATGATAGCAAGGGTTGAATTGAGGATCCTGACAGCCCTGTCTTGGCACATCAGTAGACTTGCTCCCAAATGGGCCTGGTTGCTGGGAGTCCCCATAGAATGACTGTCGTATGTGCTGCTTTAGGTGTGATCTGGTACATGATGGGGCAGGGTGATGGGTGACGTGGCCATGGTGCTCCTGGTTAGCTCCGTCCCACACAATGAGATCTCTAAGCATCCCATGTCTGCTTAGGGCAAAATGCTTACACCCCTAAACCTCCTGCTCTGAAATCACCTCAAAGCACCGCCCGCCTCGACATCTGCTGAGCATCTGGTGGCCTCTGCTTCTTGGTGGAGGCCCGACTCCACAGGCGAGGGTCGCAGCACCGCCTGTTGAAGCTCTACGGCTTAGCTTTGGTGTGCCTGCGAGGAAGAACCGAGCTCCCCGTGGAATGGAAAGAAAACTCCAAAGGGAGGGAAGGGGAGCAGAATGTGTGTGTCGGGGCAGCTCTGCAGGGAGCGTGCATGGAGCAGGGTGAGCGCGCATGGGGGCACAGTGTGAGCACACACAGAGCAGTGAACGCGTGCATGGAGCAGGATGAGTGCGCAGGGGTGGGAGTGTGCACACACACTGGTGCAAGCGAGCACCAAGGCAGCACATGCAGGGAGCATGCACAGGGCGCTAGGACAGCTCTGTCATGTCCTGGGCGAGAGCAAAACCTGCAGCTCCCTGCAATGGGTGCAGTCATGGCCAGGTTAAAGGTTGACGCTTGGCAGGAGCTCATGGGTAAGATGTAAAGGATTAACTAGAGATGCAAACGAGTCCTTTCCTTGGGACAGTGAATGCGGAGCCCTGTGATGCAGGCTCCTCCTGTGGGCGGTCCCTTGGGAGGGGGCATCTGCGTTTTGGCTCTGGTCTCAGTGTGTGCTGTAATAGCTTAGGAGAAGGGGTCCTCTTCATGGTGGGGTGGAGACCTCAAGTCTTCCTGCAGGGGTAGAAGCACACTGCCCACACTGACTGGCCATGGATGAACTGAGCAGGGATGCTGCATGGACCACCACCCACTCCAGTCACCACTCACAGCCCTCTGTTCTCAGTTCCTCACCCATTCTGGATACCTGAGAGGTTGTGCTGCTCCATGGCCCATGCAGTAGCAGCTTCCAAGGAGCAGAGAGCTGTCATTTCATGGAGCTCATGCCTGTGGTGGCATTAAGGGTGCTGGCTGAGACCCAAGGCAGGAACAATGCATTGTGCACCTCCATGTTCCGGCTGCATAAGCCAATGAGGTGCACTTCAGAGACAGCTGGAACCTGCATTGCCCTCTGACTCTCCAGGTACAGCCAAGACCCTGGAAACCCTTTGGCTTGGTGCTGGTGTTAGGTCAGACATCAGTTTTACAAATCAAAGCAGCTCCACTCCAGAGGGGTCCTGACAAAGACCTTTTCAAAAGTCCAAAATGATTCTATCAATTACTCAGAAATGCAGAAAGCTTCAACATGCTGCCCACCAGCACCCCAGATCCCTCCCTGCTTCAGGTTCCTCCTGTCCCTGCCTGCCCTATTGCATGGGGTTAACCCATGCCAGAGGAAGGACTTAGCATTTGTCTCCATCAAATGTCGGTAGGGTCCTTCCAGCTCATCTCTCCAGCCTGCCAAGGCTCTTTGATTGGCAGCCCTGTCCTCCTTGGCTTGCTGACTCCTGCAGACCTGCTGAGGGCTCAGGAGACTGAGCTGGTGTTTGCTGCCCAGCCAGGCTTTGACATCAAAACTCTTGCCCTCCACCCGCCCTGCTGACCCGGCTGTATGTGGGATGCTGCATCTCCAGCTGCAATGGCACAAGTGCTGCAGCTGCATTTTAAAAGCATCCCAGGGCTCCCGCGCAGAGAAACCTTTGGGATGCAGTGCCAAGCATCTCTTCTGATGCGGAGCAGGGCTTTGGGAACACGGGGTGGCTGCACCCCAGGGGACAGAAGCCACAGATTTTGCTGGGGGAGGGACGCAGCGGGGATGGTGCGAGGACGAAGCATTAACCCTGCCCGGTGCTTCCTCCAAGTCAAAGCCTCAGCCTCCGGCTCGGTCCCTGCGAGCGCTGCTGCCCCAGCCTGCGGGACAGGGACGCGAGGGCTGATCCAGTCTCCAGTGCCATCTGCCGGCCATTTACCCCGGGCAAACTGGAGCCTTCGCTGTGCACGGCAGTAATGTGGGGCCCGGGACCCACAAGCAGACCCCGAGAGTTCAGTGGCAGTGCTCCATAAAACCCAGTCCATATCCGACCCCCGAGCCCCTTTAGCATCCCCTCATCAAGCTCCTTAAAAATCCCAGGCCCCCACAAATATTCTCCTCTTCTATGTCATGAGTGCCCCGTGGATACCCCAATGGGCTTCACCACTCAGCAAAGCTGGGCTGGAGGCTGCAGGCAACCGCCCACCCAGGTACAATGCTGGATTGCCACCTTCCCCAGGGATGGGCACATTCCTGGGGTCCTCAGCTCCGGAGGTCCTTGGGTCCATCAGATCTACTGTTAATAAAGACATCTCTGAGAGGGCTTGGTTGTACTTTAGGGCTTCATAGAGTCACAGAATCCCAGCCTGGTTTGGGGTGGAAGGGACCTTAAAGCTCCTCCAGCTCCAGTCCCTGCCACGGGCAGGGACACCTTCCACCAGAGCAGCTTGCTCCAAGCCCCTGTGTCCAACCTGGCCTTGAACACTG
>WYDI02030804.1:19549-30756 GCA_009867235.2 Psittacus erithacus
AGAGCTTCTGCCTAAGAGCTCATCTCAGTCTCCCCTCTGGCAGGTTCAAGCCATTCCCCTTGGCCTGGCCCTACAGGTCCTTGTCCAAAGCCCCTCTCCAGGTTCCTTGTAGGCTCAGGGTAATCATGTAGACTTGCATGTCCTCTGCTGGCATTACAGGGCTGCTCTGAACACTCCCCAGCTGCACCAAGGGATAGGTGTGTGCTCACTTCTTCCATCATGGCATTGAGCTTTGGCTTCCCCATCATGGCTCACCTTGGCACAAGCTTCCACAGACTTCTCTGCATATTACAGTTACCACCCCCCAAAGCAAAAGCTCCAGAAGAGGTTCATGTCCCCACATCCAACGAGCCTCAGGACTCTCCAATACAGCACTGCCTCCAGCATCTCCCCATCTACCGCCTGTACCCAGTGGCTGCAGTTTTCCCACTACGTTACGTGTCCCACCTCCTGCTAGAGACCATGTTTTCCTCTCTGTTTTCCTAACCCTGGGCTGAGAGCTTCGCTGTGTGGCTCTGTGACAGTGATCTGCAGCAGGAACTGCATGAATTACCTGGCTCTGCTCAGCAGTAATGAGCCCAGGTTGCGCCCAGGCGTGTGAGAAGCAGTGCCCTGCATATCTGAGCATTATTTTGGGGGGAAGAGGCAAATCCCAGGCAGGAAGGAGTCAGCAGCACAAAGAGCTGTCATTTAATGTGCAAGAGCAGCAACTACGTGCTTAAGGCACTAAATCTGGAGCAAAGATTCAGATTTCCAGGGGAGTCCTTTGCCCTGCAGGGATAAGCCGGCCACAGGAGAAAGGATGCAGAGCACCTTCTATAGGCTAAGCATCGGGGAAGATGAGGAAGCCAGAGAAGATGCTGTCGGACCCTTCTATCCCCACCAGGGAGTTCTTCTCTGTTGGCTCCAGCCAGATGGACTCATTGGCTGCCAACTTGAGCACCACACCACCCGTGGTGACCTGGTAGCTGCCCTGCACGTAGTCACAGAAGGTCACCACCTTCTCACCCCTGCTGCCACCCCGGCCCCTTTTCACGCTGAGGCACAGGTTGCCCCTGGAGGTGACGTGGTAGGTGAAGTAGTAGATGCCAGGGACGCGGCAGAGGAAGCGGCCGTACCGGTTCTCATAGTGGCCCTTCTCGTTGGTGATGACACGGTCAAAGCGGATGGGCTGCTCCCGGCGTGGGTAGGGACCGATGGTCCTGGCAGCAGAGAAGGCGGACTTGAGGGTGGCCTTGTAGTCACCAGCATCCCCCGGAAGGCCAGCGATTCCCATGGGACCTGGTAATCCCTTTGAACCAGGGGGGCCCTTGGGGCCAATCTTCCCAGGGTACCCCGGTAGTCCTGGGTCTCCCTTCTCCCCCATGTCTCCTTCATGATCCACCTGGCCAGGGGGACCTAGAGAGCAGAAGGAAGAGTCATTGTGGTCTCAGTCGATCCCCATGGGTCTGCAGAGGGCACTGAGAAGGAAACCACCAGTATCTGCATGGAGTGAGCATCCCTGGAGGGTCCCACCTACCTGGCATCAGTGATGAACCCTGCTTTCATTCCTCCAGTCTGTCCCCTTTTGTCCTCAAGCATCACCCCTATGTGATAACCTTCTAAATTCACTGGTGGAAAACGGATTGCTTTCCTAGGACCATGCACCCGGCACTGCCTTTTCCTGCTCTTAGCATTCCCAAGATGACATTTACCCCAACTGCCACAACTCCTCCTTACCTTGGTCGCCCTTTAGGCCATTCTCCCCATCTCTGCCGTTGCTTCCAGGCTGTCCTGGTGACCCTGGGATGCCTGGGATGCTGCCATAGGTGTTGCAGAGGGTGGAACTTGCAAGCTGCCCTCCAGCCAGCCAGATCAGCATCGCCCACAGGGTCTGCATCTGCTGGAGCACAGAAGGACAGTGAGGGTCTTGGCTTGTGCAGTGGGAGGGATGGGGGAGGCACTGGAGGACAGTGGCTAGAAGCACATTGGGGTAATGCCATCAGAGAGGGAACACATCCTGCTGCAGAGCCAAATCCACTCTACTGATGTCCTTGGAGGGACCAGCCCCTTTGGGCATGCGAGGGTTTGTCAGTACAAGTGCCCAGAGCTTCAGCCACATGAATATCTGGGGACAGGTTAGAGTGGCCCAGGGCTCTGATGGCCAGCCTGGCCATGCTGCTGCCACAGGCATGTGCTGCAGGTCCCCACTGCTCCCTCAGAGGAGAAATTCTCCACCCCATCTTAAGATCACACCTGCAGGGTAAAATCCCTCCCCAGGTGGGAACAGTTTCTCATGTGCAAGCTCTTGCTTCCCATCAGTATATCTGAGGGACAGCAGCCCTTGCAGGCTGCAATGAAATCCCAAACCTGCCCTCTAACCCCTGTGTGTCCCTGTTGTATTCTGCTGCATGCCTGCTTCATCCCAGGAGCATTTCTATGCCTTACTGGGACAGTCATATGGGCTTCTAGTCCTTGGGGTCCCACCTTCCTTCTGCCCTCCTTGCATCCCACAGCTTGGCTTCTTTCCCCAGCTCCTGGTGCAGCTGTGTGTGTGGTGAGCACTGCACATTCCAGGGCTGTGTCTGGACATCACATCAGCCCAGGCACACTCACTCACTGGCCTCAGGTGGAATTTCCCAGCGCCTTTCAGACTGATGCTGAGCCTTTGCCATCACCCCTTTCATCTCCCCCTTCCCCAGGTGGAGCAGGAGGGGTCAAGGTCCCATCAGGGATCTCCATCACCTCCAGCTCAGCAGCCCCCTTTTATGCTCCATGCAAGGCATCAAGCACCAGGAACCTGGTGCTGCCAGGTTCCCCACATGCTCCTACCTGCAGGGTGGAGCTAGGGCTGAGCCTTGCCCATGTCTTGCTCTTACCTTGAGGTTCTCGTTGCACAGATGGGGAGATGGGGCTGGACACACCAGCATCCTGCTTGGAAATGGCTGGGAGGAGAAGCAGAAGTTTGCTGGAAGGGTTATTGTGAAAGGATCTGGGCCACATCCCGTTTTTATCTTTAGCTCCTACCCCTTCTTCAGTGGCACTTTCACATCCGCCACAGATGCTGTCCATCAGCTCATCAGAACGCGCCATGCCATCTCCAAGCAGCACCCTGTGGCCCCAGGCGTGCAGCTCTGGCCCTGCGGAGCAGAGGGATGTCTGCTCTGCCCTGCAGGCTCCCTGGGTCATGCATGCTATGGGGAATGCTGCCGTGAGCTCCAGACAAGTTTGGGGTAACCCCTCAGGACTGCAGAAATGTGCATGCATTGAACTATCATCCCCCAGGCTTCTCTGCACATAGCCAGCTCTGGCCAGAGGATGCTACAGGGTCTCAGTATCCATCACCTTGAATCAGTCCTCCAGGCTTTCCTAAATGCTGAGGATGGGAAGTGATTCCATGCTGTGGTAAAAGCATTTCCAGTCCTGCTTTTTTGCTGATGCTTGTGGTGGTGAAGCAGAGGGCGTTCATGGGCGATGACCTCCTTTTCCACTGCACAAAGTGTGCCACCAGGAGGACCCTTCTGGTGGGCTTTGGTGGGCTTTGTAGACTCCAAAGCCACAGGCTCAGGGAAACCAGTGCTTCCCCTGCCCTGAACCTGTTAAGGCTGGGATGTCCCAGCCACCAGAGGCAAGGCTATGAAGTGTGCTGCACGCTCTGTGGCCCTCTGCAACTGAGCTGGAGGGGAGCAGGAGTATGAGGGTCCTTACCTGGAGGAGTCTTGATCCCCCCTGACCTAGGGGCATGGGCAAACGAACCACCCCCTTCCTGCAATCAGTGCTGCTGTGAGTCCTACCCCACCCAGAGAAGCCAGGGTTGTGAGTGGTGTGTGATGCTCTGATGCTGAACATGGACAAGCCAGGGAGGACTTGGGGCAGTTGTGATGCCACACATGCACACAGCGTTCACCCAGACATAGGTGGGCTCCACCTACAGCAAGGCAAGCCATGGAGGAACAAACACGCAGGGCCACATGCGCTGGGGAAAGTTTTATTGACACTTTCCATAGCTGGGTCATGGCAAAGGCGCTGCTGCAAACCTGCTCCAAGACACATGGCTGTCCTGCTGGGAAGGGCAAAGGTGCAGAGAGACCTCTGCCTCAGTCAGGTTATATGGGGCTCTCAGGGTGGACGCACATGGCAGTGCCAGCAGCACCCTGGGGGCTTGGCACCATCACTCTGGGTGCAGATGCACCCAGATGTGCCTGTTTGTCCCATTCAGTGGCCACCTGTGCTTGGTTCCCAGGCCAGGCCATTGTGTTTGATGCTAGGGCTGATCCCTTTGCTGGGGCTTCCCACCCAGCAGAGAAACCTGGAGCATCAGCAACAGCCTGACACAAGCAGCAGTGTTTGCAGGGCAGAGTGAAGAGGTCAGCATGCTGGGGTGGGCTCTGGTGGTCCTCTAGTCCTGGAAAACCAGGAACCCAGAGAAGATGCTGTCAGAGTTGCCGATGCCCACCATGCCATTGTAGTCATTCACTGTCAGCCAGACCTGGTTCCCAGCATCCAGGTGGAGGAGGATCCCACCAGAGCTGACTTGCATGGTGTTGGTCTTGTGGTCACAGAAGCTGGCCATCTTGATCTCATCCTTGTGCAGGATGACACAGAGGTTGGCTGTCTGCGAGGTGTGGAAGACAAAGTAGTAGAGGCCGGGGATCCTGCAGGTGAACTTGCCCGTGGTGCTGCTGTAGTCGTGGTTGGTGTTGGTGATGATGTGGTTGAACACCACGGGGATGTCCTTCAAGGGGTACTCACCAGTCTGCCTCGTCACTGAAAATGCTGACTGGTGCTTCTGCTTGTAGCTGCCTGGCATTCCCGGCTCTCCAGCCATGCCAGGCTCTCCAGGGTCTCCAGGGGCACCAGGGGGACCCATGGGGCCATTCTTGCCTGGCAAGCCAGGGCTGCCTGGTTCCCCTTTCATGCCCTTGGGCCCTCGTGTTGCAGGAGCGGCTGGGATGCCTGTGGGGTGGTGAAAGAGAGTGAATGTCAATGGCAGGATGTGGGGAGAGGCTCCTTCAGCCCCTTCCCTCAGGCAGGAGAGAGTTGCTGTCTCTCTTCAGCTGCCTTTCCTCCTGCCCTCTCCACAGAGGATGCTCTCCTTATGCCTGTAAACCAACGCAGAGGAGCCATGGAGTACCCGATGGCTGCCACTCAACAGCCTGTGTGGTTCCCCTCCTTACTTACTCACCTGGCTCGCCTTTGGCTCCTTTCAGCCCATCCCGGCCATTCTTGCCTGGCAGACCTGGCATGCCTGGCAGGCCTGGAACCCCATAGCAGCTGTGATGGGCATCTCCGGTCATAGCAGACCCCAGATTCAGGAGGAGGAGGGCGAGGACCAGGCGGAGCTGCTCCCAGAAGCTCTGCCCCATTTTGGTGCTCTGGAGCTTGGAAAGGGAAAGGAAGTGTTTGGGGCTGGAGGCATTGCATGGTGGCTTCCAGGCCATGGGACAAAGGAGGTGCTATGAGGCTGACTGCACTAGGAGCTCCTGGCTGTGATGGCTGAGCTCTCAATGTCCTCCCCCCATTCCAACTGCCAGGTGATGGATCCAAGTGATCCCACCCCTCCTCCAGCAGCATCCTCACTTCCCTGGCTCTGCCCATCAGGTTCAAGCCCCCATCAGCTGGGGATCTCCCAGGATCCTTGGCCCATAGGAACAGGTCTTTCCCCAGCAAGACCAGAGTGCATCTCCTCCCCATGACATGTGTGCAGCCTGGCCGTGCCTGTGTCTCCTTCTCCGCCTCCTCTCGCATCGCCCAGCGCTGTGCCATACTGATGGACTCCCAGCCCCCGTGCAGCCCACCCCAAAGAGATGGACCCTGCAGCACTCTTACCTCTGGTGGGGGCTTCAGTGCTGCTGAGCCCTCTGTTTGCTGTGGGCACTGCCGCCGGCACAGCAAAGTGTGTGTGAGCCCGCGACACCCTCCCTGAGGAAGTCTTAGAGTTAGGAAAGGGCCCGTGGGGACTCAGAAGCCCCAGAGGAGTTTCACATCCTCCTGACTGGTTGTTTCCCCTGAGCAAGCCCTTTCCTGTCCATCCAGCGAGATCTGTACTTGTGCCACTGCAGAACACCCTGGACTTGTTTCTGAGCAGAAAGGCAGCAAACAGATGGGGAGCAGAGCCCCGTGCAGCCGGAGATGTTTGTGCAATGAAGGGTTTGTGCAAGGTCATTGCCTGGCTCTGATGGGACCATGCTGCACCTCCAATGGCACTGAAGGATGTTTCTCCTTCTTTCTGGTCATGTCCTCCCTGCACCTTGCCCTGTGCTCCATCGCCTCTGCTGGGTACTGGGTTTGCTGGGAACCCAGAAACCCTGGTCAGGGTGTTGCTCCTTACTGCTGAGCTGACCCGCTCCTTAATACTCCAGCAGTGGAGACATCAGAGCGTCCAACATGTGAGTAGCAGCCCCTGGTATGGCACCTGCATGGATTCTTATTCTTGTGCTTTAAGCCCAGACAGCAACTAAGAATCACAGAGCTGCTCAGTCACAGCCCCCTGCCATGGTGGGATGGGGAGAGCTGGAGAAAAGGTAAAACCCATGGGTTGGGATGAGAGAGGTTCAATAATTAAGATAAAGTGCAATATAATACTAATGCTAATACCAATGAAAAGGGAGATAACAAAGAGATAGAGAGATGAAACAAAAAGATATAACCAACAAACAACACTGGTGCAGAATACAATTGCTCACCACCCATGGACAGATGCCCATCCCAGTCCCAAGCAGTGATGATCCCCTCCTGGCCAATCCCCCCCAGTTTCTATACTGGGCATGATGTGCTGTGGTGTGGAATACATGAGAGACTGAAAAGTCCTTGATCAGGGTAAGTGCTGCTGAGCAACATCTAAACCATCAGTGCGTTGCCACCATTGCCCTCAGAGTAAGGCCTAAACATAGCACTGCACCAGCTACTAGGAAGAAAATCAGCTCTGTAACAGCTGAAACCAGGGCACTTCTCTGATGCTTTCTGGCTGCTGATACCTGCCCAGCCTGTGGTACTGCCCACTAGGCTCACCCCAAGCCCCCAGGAGAGAAGAGCATCACCTCAACACTCCAACGCCATCATCCCCCAACCGCACCATCCACCCTGAAGTCCCTGCCACTCCTTGCTGAAGGGCTGGAGGACCACAGCTGCTTTTCCCCTTCCTGGCAGAGTTTGGGTACCGAAGAGTACCATGTGGGTGAAGTGCATGATCTTCCTGTGTTTGCCCTTGTACAGCACAGCTACCTTCGACTCATCCAAGCAAGGACACACACAGGCTTTCCTGTTCTCCCCTGTAATTGCTCTGCTCGTACATTCAGTCCCTCCTGTCCCTCTGCCTTTGCAGCTGGGGTCTGTGTTTGGCCAGGGGCAAGCTGGGATCACTTCCTCCACTAGGCAGCTTGGGAAGGGGCCCAGGACATCGATGGTCTGGGGAAGACACATGAATAGGAAAGAAAAGCCAAGCAGCTGTTGTGGAAGAAGGTTTTATTTATGCAGATGGAGAAGGGTGTGAGAAGCAGCAGCGTCTGGGTGTCTGAAAGGCTTTTGCAATGGTTGGTGCAGCAGAAGCAGTGGCACACAGTGATTTCCCATTCAGGAGCAAAGAACTGTAGCTGGTAAAGTTGTCTCCAGGGACAACTGGACCTCTCCAGTGTGGGGTCTGAATGCCCTCTGCCTCCAGGATGGAGTGGGAAGGCTCAGCAAGGAGGTAACTGCTCCAGTGCTGACCCACAGCCTGTCCACTCCGTGACACTTGTGGAAGCACAGGACCCATCCCATGCACTCACAGGGCGAAACACCATGCAGACAGGTAGGTCTGGGCTGGTGGATGGACCCATCAGCCCATCAGTGGGTAGAGCATGAAGCCACTGAAGACACTGTCTGCCTCGGAGCCGCTGTAGATCATGTTGCCCCGGGCAGGGTCAGTGCTGAGGAAGACCCGGTCCCCCTGCTCCAGACTGAGCACACTGCTGCCCGAGTTCACCTGCAGTATTTGGCGGCTGTTTGAGTCACAGAAGCTGACCACGTTCTCTCTGTTTTTGGTGATGCTCAGGCAGAGGTCACCACTGGAGATCACCTGGTAGGAGAAGTAGTAGATCCCTGGGATGCGGCAGGTGAACTCCCCGGTCTGGGGGCTGTAGGAGCTCTCCTGGTTGGTGATGATGTTGTCAAACACCACTGTACGGCCTCTGGACGGTGGGGACCTCCGCGAGGCAGAGAAGGCAGGACGCGGCTGCTCCAGGATATTGCCAGATTTCCCCTTGTGTCCCTTTGGCCCTGGCTGCCCAGCGAACCCAGGGGGGCCGGGCAGGCCATGGTAGCCCCGGTTCCCTGGGATGCCAGGAGGCCCTGGCTCACCTGCATCCCCTTTCAGTCCCTGGATGCCCGTCCTCTGTGCTGATCTCCCTGGAGAGAGGTGGTGGGGGGGGGAAGTTCACGCATGTCTATCATAACCCAAGCTACTCCCACAGCCCTTGATGCTTCTACCAAGGGGCTTGAGGCTCCAGGATCACCAGCACTGCACATCCCCGGCTTCCCCTTACCTGGCTCTCCTATGTCACCCTTCTGCCCCGGCCTTCCATCAAGGCCAGGGGCTCCGGGGAAGCCGTCCTTGCCGTCTGGTGCCCGGCACACACCGTCCTCCAGCAAGGCCATGCCCAGCAGTGCTGCCAGGGTGCTGGTCGCCAGCCAAAGCCCTGGCTGCATCCTGCCTCCCTACAAAGACAGGGGTGAGGGAACTGGGGATGGAGGGAAGCACACAGCAAACACACCTTGGATGCACACGCAAGCGCTTTCATCAGGTGCATCCACAGATCTACCGTGGCGCCCATGCGTTGTCCAATACAGACAGGACACCACATGCAGTAGTGAAAATAACTTCACAGAAGGATTTTGAGGGTGTTTCTTTACATGATCTGAAATCATTGATGTTACAGCAAATCTGATATGTGGCCATGGCAGGACTATGGGATTGGAAAGCACGGGACATGAAGCACAGCATAAATCCTTTGCAGGCTCTTGGGATGGGTGGTTGCATGTCAGATGCATGCAGAGAAGTGTTGAAGCACTGAGATACGGGCAGCGGTCCCATGGGGTAGAGACCACAAGTGAGGAAGGGGTGCAAAAAACACCACAGAGAAGGGATAAACAGGAAAGGGATAAACAGGCAGAAAGAGACCCGGCTGTCCAGGACATACAGCTGGGAGAGAGATGGGATGTCCTGAGTACACAGACCTACCCCAAAACCTGAGGTGCTCAGCCTGGAACAAGCCTGCAGAACCCAGCAATATCCACAACCACATGGAGCAAGGACAGATTACTGCAGCCCCCCCTTCCCCCTGGCATCATATTCATCCATCCTTTTCCTCCTTGTGGAGGAGGCAAGTGGGACAGGGAGCAAGGGCCGGTGAGTGATGGCAGAGGAGGCATGTGTCCCTTGCTGTTGGGGCTGACTTACCTCCTTGGTGGGGTGAATGAAGGCAGACCAGTCTGAGCAGCAGCACTCCTTGCTAGAAGCTTTTCCCTGCGAGCAGGCAGGAAGAGAAGCAGGGTGGGGGATGCACTTGCATGCACGGGGGTTTGCCTGGTTGGGGAAGAGGAGTGCCGGGTTTCGCTTTCCCTGCATGAGAAACTTGTTCCCTTTCCTGCTGTGCTGGTCACAGGCAGGGAACAGCTTGGTCAGCAGAAGTGCAGGACCACAGCGCTTCCAGCCTAGCCCAAGGCACGGCCCCTGCAGCAGCGACCAGCGGTGGCTGGGCACAAAGCAACAGGAAGGTGGAAGTTACCCGAAGGCATCCCACAGCTCTGTCACTGCAGGAGGGGACAGGAGGTGTGAGCATGAGCGGCATCCAAGGGATGCTTGCTGTGGGGATCACTCTTGACGCCTCCTGGTCTGGGTGATGGGCAGAGTGTGACTGTCACTGGAACCCAGCCTTGTCATTGCTGCTGCTGGGGTCTGACCCCTTCAGATGCCCACCTTGGGACTGCTCCCTGATAAAGCAGGGCTCCAGCAAAGTCAGCTCTGCAAAGAGAGCCCCCAAATGCCACCAGTACTCAAGCCCCGCTGCAGCAGGGAGCAGAGGGATGAGATATGCCTCAATGAATGCAGGAGGTCCTTGGGAATGCTGGGAACCAGCCAGGCCACCTCTCGCGGTCCCAAGGAAGGTGTTG
Source organism: Psittacus erithacus (assembly GCA_009867235.2). Taxonomy (NCBI): domain Eukaryota; kingdom Metazoa; phylum Chordata; class Aves; order Psittaciformes; family Psittacidae; genus Psittacus; species Psittacus erithacus. The sequence continues at coordinate 29,678 of WYDI02030804.1, forward strand.
CATTGTTTCTGAAACAGCTTAAAAAGGAAATGACTGATTTGAAACCAAAAATGAACCCAGAGATCCTTTCCAGACCAAACTTTGCTCACAGATGCATCTCCATCAATAATTACCTTCGGAGATCTACCACTGAGCTGAGTGTGAGTCCTCTTAATGCAATATAGTTTTAATCAAAATGTCACCCTGTAATAAATCAGATGCCCAGAGTTCTTTTGTCAGAGTTCCTCTCTCAACCAGACCTGTGTTTGTGTCAAGAAGAGATGATGGGTGAGTTTGAAAAGACCTTCTGCAAAACAGAGCTTCTGGCCAGTAATTGTGTTTCTGCCTTACTGCCTGACCTTAACATACAGTCAGAATGGGATTACTCTGTCATTTCATCCAGGATTGATCAATGGCCTCATGCTCCTGTGTCTTTTCTCTCTGATTGTCCCCCTAACCCCACTGAAATGCTGAATTACAGAGGGATGGTTACAGGTTTCCAGCATCTCCTGGAAGGTGGTGTTGGTCCAGGTGGCACCTCCCAAAGGTTCTTGAGGCCCCTGATCAGTGCTTAGCCCCACTTGCTTGACTTTCAGTGTTTCTGTGTTCAAGACAACCTTCCTCCTCTATCCTCCTCCTGATCTGCACCTGGGACATCGGTGGCTCCAGAAGATGGATGGATGGATGGATGGATGGAGGGAGGGAGGGATGGGTGGATAGATGGATGGATGGAGGGATGGATGGAGGGATGGGTGGGTGGATGGATGGGTGGATGGATGGTTGGGTGGATGGGTGGTTGGGTGGATGGAGGGATGGAGGGATGGGTGGATGGATGGTTGGGTGGATGGAGGGAGGGATGGAGGGAGGGATGGATAGATTGATGGAGGGATGGATGGATGGAGGAATGGGTGGATGGAGGGATGGGTGGATGGATGGAGGGAGGAATGGATGGATGGATGGATGGATGGATGGATGAAGGGATGGGTGGTTGGGTGGATGGAGGGATGGGTGGATGGATGGAGGGAGGGAGGGGTGGATGGGTGGATGAAGGGATGGGTGGATGGATGGAGGGATAGATAGGTGGATGGATGGAGGGATAG
>WYDI02030804.1:30856-55994 GCA_009867235.2 Psittacus erithacus
GCGGGATGGAGGGAGGGAGGGGGGGTTGGGGGGAGGGAGGGATGGTTGGATGGAGGGAGGGGGGGGGGGGTGGATGGGTGGATGGAGGGATGGGTGGATGGATGGATGGATGGAGGGATGGGTGGATGGATGGAGGGATAGATAGGTGGCTGGGTGGTTGGGTGGATGGAGGGATGGGTGGATGGATGGATGGATGGGTGGATGGGTGGATGGGTGGATGGATGGAGGGAGGGATGGATGGACGGGTGCCTGCGGGGAGCCATCCTGGAGGCTTCTGCAGACCACATCTGCGAGCCCAAACGTAGCCCCAGCCCGGCACACTCCTGCCCCTTGCCTCAGGGTGTCTGGGATACGGGGAGGGCGGCGCCGGGCAGTGGCAGCGGGGAGACGCGCCGCGAGGTGGCAGTGCTGCCTCAGCCATTCCCGGTGACAGCCGCTCCTCCGCGGCGTAAAGCAGAGGCCGGGGGGGACCCCCGTTAGCATCCCCGTGCGTCCCTAGCGATACCGCTGCAGAGCGAGCGCACGGGCGGCCCTGCCCCGGCACGGAGCCACCGCGCATCGGGATCCGGAATGGAGCCGCAGAATCACGGGATGGTTTGGGCTGAAGGGACCTTCAAAGCTCACCCAGTCCAACCCCACCCCTGCAATGAGCAGGGGCATCTTCATCTAGACCAGGCTGCTCAGAACCGCATTCAGCCTGGTCTGGTATATCCCCGAGGATGGAGCATCCATAACCTCTCTGGGCAGCCTGTGCCAGTGCTTTACCACTCTCATTGCAAGAAATTCCTTCCTCACATCCCGCCTCAATCTCCCTCTTTTGATTTAAAGCCATCGTCCCTCGTCCTGTTGCAACAGGCCCTGCTAAAAAGCCTCTCCCCATCTTTCTTATAGGCCCCGTTTAAGTACTGAAGTGCTGCAGTAAGGTCTCCCTGAAGTCTTTTCTTCTCCAGACTGAACTGCCCCAGCTCTTTCCTGCGAACTGCCCCAGTAAGGCCACAAATGCCCTTCCCCAAGCTGGGAGCAGTTTGGCACTCCCTGAGACCAGGACAGAAGTGGTGTTTCCTCAGTAAGGATGAAACCGTGGTTGTGAAGCCCTGGCAGGTTATCTCTGCTGATGTGGGTCCCGCAGCGTCCCACCAGCACCACTAGTAGCAGGGTCCAACATGGAACAGGGACAAGGATGATGAGGAGACCACCAAATGATGTGAAATGGGATCAAGCCCAAAGCAGGGGGGAAGGTGTTTGTACACTGAGTACTCAGCTGCTGTAGGTACTCTGCAGAGCCCCCCAAAACCTGCCCCAAAGAGAACATCCCTGGGTCCAGGGGAACCTGACCACTTTAGTGAGCATCCACATCATTTAGGACAGCTCTCATGGCCTCCTGACTCTGCTGTAGACTCTGGATCAGCGTCGATCCAGGTGGATTTTCCCCTGAGAAACCCTCCTCCTTCCAGGATGGGCCATGGGGCCGCTCCTTCACATCCCTTGGCAGGATGTGTCAGAGCCATCCCAGCACTGCATCCCTCCATGGGACAAAACTGACCCCTGAAACGTCTCCTCCCTGCATTCCCAGTGCCTGCAGGCACACATGAGCTGCCTGACAGCAGACAACAGGGAGAGATGCTCCTACGCTGCCTTCCCTGCTGGGATCCCCTGGGGGTCCAAGCAGTGACAGGCAGGAGCTGTCAGAGGAGGATAAATCAGGCAGCTGACACCTTCCTGTCACTGCATAGGAGACAGCACAAAGGGAGGTGATGGGAGATCAGCAGTGCACTGCACACACCTCACCAGCACCCCAGACTGCACCCACACCCACCAGGTGAAAGCAAAGACGTGAAGGAGCTGCCTCATCCTGAAAGGAAAAGGGCTGCTCAGGGTAAAATCCATCCGGAGTGATGCTGATCCTGCGTCTGCAGAAGAGCCAGGAGGCCATAAGAGCTGTCCTAAATGATGTGGATGCTCACCGGAGTGGTGGGGTTCCCCCAGAGCCAGCACAGCTCAGAGCATCAGTGCTTCCGCAGTCGCTGATGGCTTAATGATGCCCAAGGAAGCACAAAGACTGGTTCTGCAGCTGGTGACCCGGCCTGTCCCAAAATGCTGCTGATCACCAGAGCAAGGTTCGCATGAATATGCAAGTCTCCCATGCTTCAATCAGTGGAACAAGGAGCTGGGCTGGCTCAGGTGCCATGGAGGGATTTCCTGCGATGTCAGCTGAAAATCAGGCTGAAAGACCACTTGCCATTGTCTAAGCTGTTTAAATTCCTATCACAGGGGATGTGTTATTCCTATGACAGAGCGGATGTGAGGGATAGGGGCAGGTATGTGGTTTAAAAGCCAGGATTTCATGCTCCAGTCCTTGCTTTCTGCAACCTGGCATCAATGCACATCCCTTTTGGCTTATGGGATGAGAGGAGATAGGCGAGGGCTGAGCAGCCTAGGGCAATGCTGGGCAAAGCTTGTCCCATCCGTTCTCCTCTTGTTCTCTGTTCAGAGTTTTAGGGCTTGTCATTATTTGGCATGTATTGGCTAGCTGGGCTGCTTGTTTCCCATGCTTTAGAGTATCTGTTATTTATTTATTCGTGTGTGTAACAAGCAGTTCCGGATTGATCACTTTGGCATGTAAATGAGCTGCTCTAGTGCTTGTCACTGGAATTTGTAGATTGGGAGAGTTTGCAATCAAACACAGCCGGAATCTAAATTACAACATTTCAGGCAGTAACAGCAGGGAGAAGACAGGAAGGATGTGCCATAAATAAGAAGGGATCAGAGCAGGGTGCCCAAAGCTGTACTGACAACATGCCAGAAGCCCCTAGGCATGCAACAGGAGTCCCTGCTTTGCAGTGCTGAGGTTTGCCTGGCAGGGCTGGTGCTGCCTTGCACTGATTTTTCCAGGGGAAAAGGGCAAATAAAGTACGGGATACTGATTTGCTTGCCACCCTGGCTCATGTTTGGCTTCTTCACACCACTCAGGGCTCCATCAAAAGTCAATGGATGTGTCCAAGATGCAATTCTGTCCATCTCAAGGTCAGTAGAAGAGATCACTCAAGAGATCAAAGTGCCATAAGCCTGCAGGCAGCAGGCACTGCGGCTGGGCTGAGGAGCAGGGAGCCAAGCAGGACCTCTGCAAAGCCTCTCTGTGGCAGGGCATCTCTGGACTGGAGCCCAGCCAGGAGAGCAGTGATGTTCAGCAGGCACAGTGCTGTGAATCCTAGCAGGGCTGGCATCTCTGCCCAGCTGCTTGCTCATGGCAGGACATGGCAGGACTATTCTCAACACCAGATCAGAGTGGCTGTGGCTTTGCCTGCCTTAGTGTTGAAACTCCCCAGAGGACAGAGATCTCCCATCGCTGCATCAGGACTGCATCACTTGCACCCATGTGAAGAAGCTTTCCTAATGCCCACCCTGAATATTTGAGGGTTCACTCTGTGATCACTGTCCCTTGTCACATTGGTTGGCACTAATGAGACTGTTTGGCTCTGTCTTCCTTGCAATTACCCCCAGGGAGCTGAAGCTGCGGTTAGATCTGACCTCATTCTCCTATTCCTATGGGCCAGCACAGTGACCTTTTCACTGCTCACCCAGAGGATGAAGAGTTTCCCTTGATCTTGGCCACAATCCGCCTACTGCAGCAGTTTATCTCACCTGTGGTTTGCTCACATTCAGCCTGTCCTCCAGGGCTCCCCACATCAACCCATTGCTGGCTCCAGCAGTGAGTCCCCATCCAAATCCTAGTCCTTCCTTCCTCTACCTCTTGGGTTTATGCTATGGGGTCAGGAGATGAGGTTTTGAGAGACACCCTGGACAGCACGAGGTTCCCTTCCAAATCTATGCTGTGGGTGAGGCACATGGTCCTCCTCTCTGGGTTTTGTGTTTCGATGCGTTTTGGGTATGTGAGGTTTGCACTCATCAGGCCATGGCAAGACCACCTGGAATCCCTCCACCAGACAGGGATGCGCTCATCCCAGTGGATGGGGATCACTGCGCACTTGTTCATAGCAGTGTCGTGCTTTGCACTGGGCTGAGATGACCTGCATGAACCCTTCCTGCACCCTGTGCGCAGCCACATCCTGGCAGCATCCCATGTCCTTCCCAAGCACATCTCCATCCATGGTCTGGTTTCCCTGACAGAATGCCTCAAAACTGGAGTGGCAGTTTCCTGCAGGTGAGTGCTGTTGTTAACTGGGTCAGCAGCAGCTGGAGGCCTGTGCTGGCTGGAGACTATTACAACTTATTTCTATTACAACTTGCTATCCACAGTGGCTCCTCCAGGAACCCTGCTTTGCTCTGACTGACCTTGGCTGCGGATCGATCCAGAGCTGCAAACTCACTTCTCACATTCGCTCATTTGGAGGGGTCTGATTGCTGCTTCAGGGGCTTTGATTGCCTTTGCTCCTGGCCGCTGGGACCCTGGCTGGTGTCCTGCAGGCACCATTAGCCCATCTCCAGGTTAGTGGATTTGCTGAGGAGCATCCCAGCCCTGCTGCAGTGATGCTGTGCAGAGCCGGGCCTAATGTTTTCATGGCAGGGATGGATTCAGCCTGCAATAGGAGGGAGGTCACGATGCCTCCCTGTCCCTCTGGCCCATGCATGAGCTCTTCAGCACTAGAAGTAAGGCTTTGACTTTGGCAGGTCTCTGGGCTCTGGTTCCACAGGCAGACAGAGGGCAGCAGCAGGGGTACATCCTCAGCACTCTGTGGTCCATAGCATAGAGCATCCTCTCAGGCACTTTCATTGGCTGCCCTCCACAGGCAGATCCCAACCTCTCCTGTGAGGCTGTGTTCCCTATGAGTTCACCCTCCTCAACCACCTCCATCGTTTTCCAACGAGGAGACAGCCCCTTCCCAGCTTTAGCAGGCACTTTTCCCCTTGCAGTAACAGTAACTGCTCAGGATCCCCTTCCACGGGCGCTGTCTGAAGTCCTCTCTCTGCTCTCCACAGGCAGAGGTCAAACCCATGTCCTTGCTGCCAACTCAAAAGCAGATCGATCAACATCTAGGAGGCAATTGCAGTTCTCTGTGTGTGGGGCAATTGTGTGGCAGCCCCAGCACTGACTCTCTGGCCTGGAAGTTATTCTTCACTCAGACTCTTAATTTCAGAGCTGTGCTAAGGGATAGGAAGACTCCCAGCTTCTAATTAATTACTGAGTTCCCTGTAATTGAAGCAATTTACTGCCAATGTGTCTGTCTTATTGCACTGTGGAGAAGGTCATTCTGTAACACTGGTTTTTTCCAGCACCCCAGTGAGTGGCTATAAGCCAGGCCCTGAAACTCACCTCCAAACTCCAAATCCACAGGGAAGTTTGCACTGGGAGGCACAAGACAACTGTGGTCCTGCGCCGACCATCAGAGATGCTCACCCAGGAGATCCCTGGGGAACCACACAAGGCACCGGAGGAGCACAGCATGGTGGAAGGGGGCTGCCTCTGGGCAGTGAGTTCTGGTCCTCTGGATCTGAGCCTGGTGAACACAGATGTCCTAACGTGAGGATGAGCATAGGCTGACACATGCAGGACCCTACAGCTGGGCTTCACGTGGCATTTCACGTTACACAGACTGGGCACTCTAATTTCCAGTTCAGATTAATCCTGTAATGGGACATATTTGTTTGCATTAATCTTCATAAGGAGGTTTCAGAAGCCTTGGGATGGGCCGATCATGCAGTGGGATTTCTAGGGAGCCATAATCCTTCCAGTAATCCCCAAGCTTTTCAAATTAATTTATTTGGGAAGCCACAATGGTACAAGAAGATTAGAAGGCTCTGTCTCCTGTTCTCAGTCCTGAGCTGGATGGACCTCCCTAATCCCCTAAAAGCCCATATTGATGGGACCATGCAGCTGTGTCTCAAGCGTCACCTATCCTATGCTGGTGTAGCATCCCCTGGGTAGGGCCATATCCTTCCACTTGAAGCCACGCTGATGAGCCTTGCTTGGGCTTAAGAGAGGATTTTACTGATATAGCCCTTCAAATTGTCTCACTCACAAATTAATGACCGGGTTTCAGTTTTGGAACATGCACTTGGATAAGCTGCAAAAGTGTATTTCATTAATCTTAATTAATGATTTAAATACTCAGAAGCCTCTGCTAAGGCCCTGTGATTGATGGCAGCTAGCTGACTGTATCACCGCATCTTGGTCCCTTGGCATCCCTGACTGTGCAGTGGGGATGTGGGCACTGACCCTCCTTTCTTTCCCTTTGCCTGCTGCCCTCAGGCAGCATCCATGAGATGCACACAGGCAGCTGTGCAATTGCTCTTGGAAACATGAATTAAGGGAGTGAAAGGACATTCCTGCGCTGCCAAAACACTACTGCTGAGCCTGAACCTGGAGACAGGCCCTGCCTGTACCATGCCTGTACCCTGCCTGCACCCTGGACCTACACCCTGGACCTGCACCCTGCGTGCACCAAGCTGGTCCTTCCCACACTCCTGGCTTTTAACTAGGAGGGGTTAAGCTAGAGGTATCTGTCACACTTAAAGATGACAGTATGTGATTAAAGCTCATCTGCAGCCCCACAAAGGAGCACAAGGAGATTAGGGCAGGAAAGGGAGATCAAACAATACGCTAGGGCTACTTCCACACTCATCACAGGTGAGACCGCAGCCCTTCAGTGGCCAATGTCCACAAACCCAGAAGAGCAAAGAGACACAGTGCCAGGTAGGAATCCAAATTACAGACACCCAAGGAATAATTCCTTGTCCAGGGCCCTTCCATCAGCCCCAGTGTTGAGGTGTGACACCCATCACCACGAGTCACTGGGAGCAGCTTCCCAGGTAACCTTTCAGACCAAGGGGGCTGCTGCCCAGTGATGCGATGCAGGGGAATCATGGGATCATGGGATCAGGGCAAGAGCATTTTTGGGGTTGATATGGGCAAGCTGGGTGTCTGAGCCCAGCTGCTGGAGGGATCCACATTGCACATATGTATATATGGTGAATATATATATATAATAATAATATTATATATTTCTCACTATTGGCTTTCCATCCTACTCAGCCAGAGAGGGGAGCAGGATGAGGCTGTGCTGCCAGTGCTCATGTGGATGTTGAGTGTCTCTCTGTATATAGATCAGTACATAGGAATATAGGTATATGTAGAGTACATGTGTGCTTTGCCTGTGCATGCCTGCTGGGAACACACATCTTTATCCTCACTACTGGTTGGACCTGGGGATGGGGAGCTGTATCAGTCTCACCTATCTCAGCTGTTGGATCCAGCATCGTAAGTTTCCCACCAACAATAAACACTGAAACTAGCAAATTAATGACAGAGAGTGGGAATGAGCATAGGAACTACCAGCACTTGTGTCTTCTGGGGTTACAGGGTTCCCACTGCTGACGCTGAGTTCTGCATCCTCTGGATATACAGACAGGCAGAGAAAAACCCCCTTTTGGAGTGAAGACCAAGAAACTCTCCCCATGATGTTGCTCTTCCAGGAGCATCCTTTTGCTCCTCTGGGATCTCACTAGCTCAGCGTGTAACACGCAAAGTCTCTCCTTCAGCATCCCAGTTACTTTGTGGTCTGGATCTGGAGGTGAGAGACCGTTCTCTGCAGCCCTGCGGTGATACCTGCTTGACTTTTCATTGAGACCTGGCTCCTCAACAGCAAAGCCATTGTTCCCTCTCTGGCCATGCCCTGCTCTCAGAGCAAAATGGTACTTTTTCTTCCAGGTCTTCTGATAAAGACATATTTCTTAAAGCCCCACTTCCTCAAGTCATGAAATTAAGCATAAAACTCAGTTTCCACTTAAAACTAGTTCATTTTTTGCCCATCTGGTGAAGAAAGAGCCCCAAAACAGTGTTAAAAGGCTGCTGTCATTTCAGCCATCAAAAGCTGAGGGTGAGAATTCCAAATCAATCATGTTTTTTAAGCCAGGTGTGCAATAGGTTTGGGGCAGAGCAGAGGGTCCCCGAGCACCCCCAGGATGACACTGAGGAGCATTGGAGACTTTGGGACATAGGCAATAGACGTCACATAGGGTGGCAGCATCCACCCTGTGCCTTTGAGGTCCAGACGTGTGCTGAGCTGCAGCTCTCACCTCCTGCATGCCCTGTGCACAGCGTTAAGAGACTTCCCTTGCACTGTGCAGGCTGCAGAGCTGACAGCCTGGCCCTGGGGCTGCACTGCATTTTGTCACCCTTTATGGAGTATCTTTGCTTTGGATGCTGCTTAATTTCTCATCAAAACTGTTTGCCAGTGGCGGTACCCAAGCTCCCTGGCAGTGTTGCTGAGGGCTCCTGTGCTTATGGCAGCATTTCTCCTGTGCTTTTCTGCCTCAGCAGAGCTGAATGTGCTGCTCTCACATCCCACTCTACAGGGTCTTTGAAGAGAGGCAAAGATGAGAACCACCAGCAGGACATCCACCCCAAGGGAAAGCTGTCAGGGCTGAGAGCTGGAGAGAAGCACTCTGGGGCATCCATCCTAACCAGACATCTCCCTAGTGATAAATTTGCATCAGTGCCCTTTGATGGCTGAGTCCTGATGCCTGGACAGCCCCACAGCCCTGCACATGGGAGGCTGCAACTGGTCCTAAATGGTCCTGTTGACCCCTGTGCGTGCGAACTCCAGCTCCAGTGTCCTAAAACCAGGCTCTGGAAGGAGGAGCTGCTTCTGTCTGATTGTGCTTAGGGAGTGTTACTTGGATCAGATCAAGGACGGATAAATAATCTGCATGCAAAGTGCTTCCCTCATGCACAGCTGGCTCACATGGCAGATACAGGAACCAGGGAGCCGGGGGAGGTTTATTATACCTGGGATTATAGAAGAGTTTGACAACTGCTTACTGTAAGGCGGCCAGAAGGGAAGGAACCCTGCATGAGTGAGCAGCAGCAGCAGCAGGAGCCAGGGAAAGGCACCGCTGGGACTTGATTTCCTGGTGGAGGATGGGGATGATGCCAGCAAAAACCTCCCAGCCTGGATGGGCTGCGTTGGCGATGCTCTTTGGAGATGTGGGTGCCATGTCTGTCCCCTGTCAGCGCCTGGTGCACGAACACTGTGACACACAGCTGCAACCCCTTTTCTGGCTCTCCCAAGCCTCCTCCCTGCTGCCCGCATCCTCCCTGCCTCCTTTCTCTGCATCCCTCCTGTGACAGATGCAGATGCATCTTCTGCGATGACAACAGGCAGGGAGCAGAGCCGGCTCCAGCTGGGTGGAGTAGCTGGAAATAGCCTTTTGTGAACTACTTTTAGCAGTTCATTTGGAGTTGTGTTTTGCCAGCAAAACTTCTGCAAGCTGTTTATCTCTCTTAGTGGAAGGCTGTTATTATTGCAAAATGAAGCAGCATGTATGCAGTTCCCTGGCAGCACAGAGCCGGTTATGCAGCAGGAGGGATGCAGGCAAGCTCAGAGAGTGGCTTCAAAGTGCCATTATTAATTCACACTCACATTCATTGTGATAACACCTTGAATCGTGGCAAATTTGTCTGGTATTAACTGCAAGCAAGGGCCCTTCCAAGGAAGAGGCTTGTGCAAAGGAGCACTCTGGTTTTGCAAGTACAGCTCCAGGCTTGCCCAGCAAAGCAAGAGTGGAGTAGTAATGGCTTGAGTGGGTCTCTGGCAGTGATGGTGGCTTTGCTTATCATCAGCAGCCTTCATATCCCACAGAGCTTCACTTAGTGGGCACAGAGGTGAAGTCATTGTGGTGCTGCAGACAGGGATGGCTTGTGGACAAGGGTCCTTGCTGAATGTCTCAGACCATCTCTTCCTGCCTGATTTCTGGCTGCTCTGCCAACAGGACATGCTGAGGAGAGCAAGTCTTGATGGCCGCTGAAAGTCTCAGAGAGAAGATGTAGTGTCAATCCCAAGGGCTTCTGACCAGGAATTCCTGGTGGTGGGACTGTTCCTTGCCTGCTGCTGGGGCAAGGCTATGGATGGTAGCATCAGGGTGTTTGTGCCCACCCTCTCCAGGCCAGTGTGGAGGACATCCCCCCTGTGCACTTTACTCTTTTGGCCCAGGGCTTCCCCCAGCAGCACTGGGATGACTGACCCTGTCTCCCATTGTCAGCAGCAAGATCAGCATTGCAAATGGAAAGGGAGCAGTTTCTAGCAGGAGATTTTGCAGACTGGTGGCTCCCAGCAGGACCAGGATTGGTGATCTGACCAGAGCTGGCACAGGGAAGGAGAGGATGTCCCAGCCAAATGATGCAGCTCAGAAGAGGGAAAGAGAAGAAGGAGGGGGTGGGAAGCATCCTGCAGACCCTGAGGGGTTAAACCTGCCCTCACAAGGACACAGTGGCTTGGGAACATGCATGAGCACATTACGGGGCTTGCAAAGATGGGGGGAGTTGGGCAGAGTCCCCCAGAAAGGCTGCAGTGGAGCTGGGCACAAGGAGGTGCCTGGAGCTGTCACAGCCAGGCTGGGGCAGTAAATCCTTCCCAAAGCACCAGCGGATCACAAGATTTGTATGGTTTTCCTGGCATTTTCTGCTGTACTAATGAAGCGCTTTGAGGCATAGCAGGAGCGAATGCTCTTCCTCAGCACAGCTACTCTGGGCAATGTCTGTTCAAGGAATCCTGCTCGGCATGCTTAGTTATTAAGATGCATTATTTACAGAGAGACAGAGAGAAAGCAAGATGTGCAATCAGTAATGATGGGTGACGCAGCATCCTGGCTAAGGGGGGGCTTATTTCAGAGACATGCATTTTAACAAGGCCAGAGGCAAGGTCACACATCAAAGGCTGAGGAGAATAGGTCACGCTTATCAGACAAGGGCTGTATCCTGGAAAGCAGTGCCCTTGAGAGAGGATCGCAGGTTGCAGCAGCCAAAGGCTCTATTGGATGTGACTAATGGGACAAACGTAGCGCTTGTGTGAGCAAGAGGTGCCACAGAGGGAGATGACCTCCCTGCCCACGTGTCCAAGCCCTTGCAAAGATGTGATGTGGCCACTGGCTTTCGCAGGGTCAAGAAGAGGATGTTTATGGTGTGGGAGAGCAAACGGGCACTTGTGTCTGAGTGCCCTATGCAGATGTGCTGGTGAAGGTCAGGCACAACTGTCTTGGTGAAGGGAAGGCAGAGACAAGCCCTCCAGACCCAGGCAGGTGCCTTGCACTGTCTGAAGCATCACTTAGACACGAGGTCCTCAAAGGTATAATCTGAGACCCACTGTCCCTGCACAGTCCCATCATCTCCATCACTTTGCCCCACAGCACAACCAGAGCATTTCTGCATAAAGCAAAGCAGGCGCTCAGTGATTAAAGCTGTAGCAAAAGGCAGTCAGGAAGAGGCACGAGGACCAGGAACCAAAATGCGCTCAGTGGAGCAAAACACACAATACAAGTATGGACAGGTCTATCTTTAGATACACTTGCTTATACAAACCACTGTGTGCTAATCACCTATTGCCATATGTGGACATGCTCTCTTTTTAATCCCACCAGCCCTGCTCCGTGTGCTACCACCATCACTGCTCCAGGTCAAAGCACAGGGTGACAGGGTGGGTGATGAGAGGACAAAGCGGCAGGAGTGAGGGCAGGGAATGAGGGCAGGGAACAAGGGCAGGGGAGAGCATCGCTTGATCCCTGCTGGCAGATGGATGCAGGGACGCAGGGAAGCACCTTCCTAATCCTTTACATTTCCTGTGCACGTGAAGCCCATGTGCTGTGAGAACTCTGTGGCCATTTGAGCACAGAGCCAGCATTCAGCTTCAGGTTGGCCTCTTCAGCGGGAATGTGGGTGATGCTGATTAGTGACCGTGAAGCTCTGGCTTGGCTTGAGATACCTGGAGCTGCAAGTGCCTGTTTGTACAGAGGTTCTGCACTGTGGCAGAGTCCTTCCTCTGACAACAAGGAGATTATGCATCCCTTCCCTCATGCTGCATTCATGCGTAGGTCACTCCTCTCTCAGAGCTCAGTTTCTTGCTGCATGAACTCTGCAGAGGTCCAGTTCTTGCTGTATGGTGATATGGCAGAGCTCCGCTGCTGCACCAGTGCTGGCCTTCATGGCGAGCTAATTCCGGAGTGACTAATTGAATGATGATTAATGACAGGCACACCACCCTTTCCTTCCTTCCTTTTATCGACTTGGGGGGGGGAACACACAACATAGCGGAACCGGAGATTAATTATTTCACTCAAGTGGAGGGGAAAGCAATCAGACTGAAATCAGATCGAACGTGGGACTCAGGGGCGAGCAGGAGGATGCACCGAGTGACATGTAAATGAGAGATGCCCCAGCCCAGGTTGGGTCTGGAGGGACACAGCAAATGGGAGCACTTTCAGCGGACAGGAGATAGGCATGAAGATGAAGAAAGAGACGTAGCATGTTATAGGTCCAAGCCAGACCTCTAATGTTGCATCATTCACTCTGCCACCCTCAGAGAACTGCACAATATCTAACACATCATTTTCACCCCTGTTTTGAGGAAAGGGCAGAGCGAGCTCAGCCTCTAAGCCAGATGCTGCTCTCCAGTCCCCAGCCTGGCTCCGGGTGATGCTCAGGGGCAGTGAATGACAGAGGATTGCCACAGCATCCCTGCCCTGCTCACTGCCGGCACGACTGGCATTTCCCATAATGTGCTGAGGAGGGAGCAGAGGGGAGGGTGGAATGAAGCTGGGCAGGTGGAGATAAGGAAAGCATGACCACCCCTTGTCCTTGCCTGACAGCCAAGCCTCAGGCCGAGGGACGGATGTCACTTGAGTCGTGGTGCAGAAGTAACAGTCCTCCCGGTTGCCTCCTGCATCCCTGTCCTGGTTAGAGGCAATGCATATCTTGGCAAGGCTAGCAGAGGGAAATGTATCTCTGACTGCTTGAAACCCACCTCCAAGAGCCAGTCTAAACCCAGCTGAGACCAATGAAGCCCCTGAGCCAGACCAGTTCCTCCCCAAGCAGCCTGCACTGCTTCCTCTGCCCACAGCATCCATTTCAGCACACCGCTCTGAGCCTGTGGAAGCAGGGCTGCCTTCCACCCCAGGCTCAGGACAGGAATAGCAATGAGCTGTCCCCGGCACCCGCAGTGCAGCCCCTGCCTGCAAGAGCTGCCAGCACAGTGGGGTGCAGGCAGGGCTGAGCAGCAGCTTCCCGGCTCCCGTCGGGAGCGAGAGCTGCCCATCCAAGCAGCCCAGATGCTCTCTTCTCAGGGCTCAGTTCCCTGGGGCTTGGCAAGGGAGCCTTGGCCCTGCTCGGAAGGAGGAGGATGTGTGTCTCATGTATTATTGATGGTGAGGAGTGGGGAGCGCCCAGCACGACATGGAGGGTGCGCACATCGTCTCTCCCAGCGCTTCTGCAGCAGGGCTGCCTTGTGGTACAAGTTTAATAAATCGAAAGACAGTTTCCATTTCATTGGTAATTAACTTCTGTTGTTGTGTTCCCTCCTAATTGTCTCTATTACTCCAGATAAAACCGAGATCAATAGAAACCGAAGTGTGGAGGCTGGGAAAGTCACAATTAATTAGTTATCTCTCTCTTGCGTGCATCCTCCATCTGCTGGTAATCAAACGGGACTGGCTGGTCCTCACCCAGGTCCTGGGCTCTCCACGGATGCTGGCGTCCTGTGAGGACTTTGCAGTGAGCTGAGCAGTGCATCTGGGAGCAGAGGAGGGAAAGGGACAGCCCTTATTGTGCCACTGCCTCCCTCCCTGGTGCTTTGCTTCTCTAGGATGGTCCAGGATGGATTATGATGGACCACTATGGTGGTGACTGCATGTCCATCCCTTAGGCTCTGCAGTTTGTGTTGGGGCACAAGCACTAGGAAACACCTGGGAGGCAAAAGTGCTGACATATCTCCTGTCAAGACTCATCACTGCCTCTTGGCTGCGACTGTGAACAAGGTGGAGAAGAGCCAGAGAGTCTCTCTGCCTGCAGCTTTTGTGAGCCTCCATTGGTCTTCAGCATGCCTCATGACACATGAACTAAACCCCAGCATCCCATCTGTATTATCCTTGCAGGACTGCTCTCTGTGGGGTTGATATCATTTGCTAGGATGTGGGTGCTGCTAAACTGAGAATCTACAAAGAAACGTTCAGGTGTGCTGCGCTGAATTTCAACACATCCTTCCCCTTCCACTGTGTGCCAAGGACCTGCCTCAGCCCCCTCTCAGGGATTCTCCATCAGAGGCATTTGCAGGATGTGGCTGGCACAAAGCTGCCCTATGGGACCCTTGCCAGCCCAGCAGCTCCATGCCTGACCATACCCATGCGTGAGGAGAAAGGTTCAGGAAATCCCTGGCTCCCAGCAATACTCATGGACACAATCTGTGGCCTTGTCCCATGTTTGGTGAAGATGCTTTTAAACAAAGAGAGTCTTTGGGTCACCCCAATAATATCTTTTTCCCTTGGCAAGGCTTCCCCAGCAGTATCAAGGTGATCTTTTGTGCTTGTTTTGGTGTCATGAAGATGTGGGACTGGACCACATGAGTCAAGCCCATCTCTCCATGCTCATGGTAATCGCAGATGTTCGCTCCAAAACCGCATATGCTGCCCATTCCCAAGACTTGTAAAAGATTAAGCCGAAGGCAGGATGTTTTTTGCAATGCTAGACAGGTATCAAAGAAGAGAACTGACAGCAGGCAATCTCTCTGCGAAGATTCCAGTTAATCCTAAGAGAAAGTGCACAAAACCTATAGTGGGGGGGAAATAACAGCATCTCCTCCTGTCTGGCTGGGGCAGCTTCCTTTCTGACCTCGGTTATGGTGACAGATGTGTCAGGCTGGTTGTATCCTGTGCATGATTCCAGCTGTTTCAGTGCTCCAGCCGGGAAGAGAACCAAGAGGCTGATATGGAAAAGGCAAAAATTATTAAAGAGAAAAATGATTTGTGGCCCTGCAGGTGGTCAGCAGGACCTGACAAAGGGATGCTCGCAGGCAGCGATGGACCATCCTTTTCAGCCTCTCTGAGGGGATGCTCTTATTCTTGCTGCAGGAACACTCCTGAGGCAGACCAGGCTCACTCCTCCCTCGACCCTCTGCTGCAGTATTAATTCCAAGCCTCTTTTTTGTCCCCTTTCTCCCTGCTTGGGAAATCATTCCCTTTTGTGTGTTTATGAATCTCTTAATTTCCCGTGTCAGCATGGTCACAGGCAGTTTATGCAGATTTTATGTGCTAACAGAATCGTCACTGGCATCGGATAATCCCTTTCCATATTTAAAAGCTCATGATCCCCTTTCTCGACCCCAGTTGCGTCAGGCCAAGGTCTCTATGCTCCTTTCCTCCCCAGATCCTCCCAGCACTGCTGGCAACCGCCGTAGCTGTAGATAATAACGTAAGTAAGATCTTAACACCGCCTTGTACGTTCCTGTCTCTGCTGCAAATGCTCTGTCTGGCGCATTGTGTGCCCGCATTAGCCACAGACTGTTGGGAATCAAATTAGATTAGAGGAAAAAAGAGATATCAACTACCCTTGATCTCTGAGGTTTGAGACCAATTGTTTGTGACTAAGATCTTCACTAAGCTTGACTTGAGAGGCACATATAATTTGCCTGGAGTGAAACAAATTAATGGAAAAGGCTCTCAAATGAGGTAAATCCATTTTGGGGTCTTGGTCATGCTTGTTAGTCCATAACTGCCTTTCCTATCTTCCAGTGTGATAAGCCATACTTTTAGGGCAGAACTGGACCCACTCTGCAGAAACCTAAAACTGTAAGTAAGTAGTGTTTAAAAATCAGTAAAACTTCTGCGTTGCCATCAGTTCTGTATTAAGTGGAGAAACGCTCACTTAAACGCTGTGCAACAGCACTGTTAGTGCTCAAAAGCTTTCTGTGGTTGAACTGCAAAGTGAACCAGCTCCTTAGAAACAAAATAAAGCAGCGTCCAAATACAGGAAACACAAACGGGCCCAAATTTGGCGGATGAAGAGCCAAACCATAAAGGTTAAATAACTTTAAGAGCTACTTGCTGGCAGCTTAAAAGCAAAGAGTGCCACTTGTCCCATGGTTTAGGAGGCTAAATCATCAGGAGGCTGCCATCTCTCATAGACTGGGGTGGGACAGGAGGAGCACATAGCTCCACGTTAAAATAGAACGAAACCTCTGCAGTGGCAACTTGCATGTGTAAACTCCAGAAGGTTCCTGCACCAGAAGAGCTTCCCCAGGGGATAAATAACCCTGAGGACCTGCCTCAAACAGAGGTGTCAGAGGTGTTGGAGCAAAGCGAGCGCCTGAATTGTGGCAGCCAGGCTCCACTCTGGGTAGCGCAGGGGGGTTCGTTGGCATCACCCTGGACTGGCAAGTGATTGGAGCTCCCAATGGCCTGTACAAACCTGCCCTAATCCTGTCCCCATCTCTGGCTCTGGCTCTGGTGCAGCCACGTGGAGAGCAGCTCCGGCTAAGAAATAGCAATCACACATGTAAGACACAGTTGTTAATGTTGTTTTCTTTCCTAATTTGAAAGCTCCTATCTTTCATGCTCCTCATTTCCATCACTTCTACCAACTTTACCACATCATCACCAGCCTTTCTGCCCTCCCAGACCTGGTGCAGATGGTAATATATTTGGCTGCTTCCATGCCCTCGGTTTACATTATCCAGCGTTCTATTATCACCCTTCTTCATCCTTCTCCACCTTCTCCAAGGAAGACAGAGAAGAAATCCAGTCACAGCCATTTGCAAGCCTTCTTTATCATACCAATGCTCGCCTTTGCTCATGCTTCAGCTCCTCTCTCCCTGCATTTGCACAAGTCCCCTCCTGCCCATCTGCTACCAGACTGAATTCCTCCTTTCTCTCTATCTCCTCTACCCCTATGGATGCTCCCGTCCTTTTGTCTCACACCTGCATCACAACACCCTAATTACTCCCTCTGTGCTCCTGGCCTCTGATGTCCCTGTCAAACACCCTACCTATGTCTGCTTCTCTCTCTTCCTAACACTTTCTCCTTCACTTCTCACATCTTTCCTCCCCAGCGCCTCTGACAAATATTCCTTTCAGACCTTGAAGGTTTTGAAGGCTTTGCTTGGCCTTGACTCCGCCATCCCCCACAGCTCCTGGCTGTATGCATCTCTTTGGGGCCATCCTCCCACTCAGCTGCCCCATCAGTCATGGGACTGTTGCTCATTAAAGAAGCAGAGCCACAGCCCTGTCAAGAAATACCATGTAAAGAACAGGCCAAACTCCAAGCAATTGATCTGCTGGCAAATGCACAGTGGATTTTGGAAACAGCAAAGCCCTTTGTTTTGTTTCTGTGCCATAAATTGATTCCAGCCAGGCACCTCCTGCTTTGTTCTCTCTTCTCCACCACCCAGCAAGCATCTCCCACAGCGCTTGTGGCACTGGTACATGGAGTCCTGTAGCGTAACGTGGCCACTGACGTGCAAAGGGAAGCTACATCACCCCACCAGGACCCTACACTGTGGGGCTTGGTGCTAACTTAAAATGAAATGATTAATTTTCACAGCTGAGAACCCTCCACCTTTCATCTCATTTGGCACGAAAATGCTGATGAAGCCACAAATCCACAAGGAAAAGGGTTATCTCGACAGTCAGCCTTATTCCCCCTCCTCCCAAGCAAACCCCTGCAGGTCTCTGTCAGGGCAGAGCTGCATTTCCCCTGGCACAGACACTTCCAGCCCAGAAGATGCTGGGGATGCACCCATGGGAAGTGGGTGCCTGGTCCCACAGTGCCGTGATAATGCGATGACCCCAGTGCTGGGTAAGGCTGGCGACCTGCGGCTGCACCCAGCTGAGCCCTCCTGTGCTGGCAGGGAAAAGGAAACCTCTGCAGCAAAAGCAGGGTTGTTTGTTCACAAATATCCTATTTTGCAAAGGAGCTGAGAGGGGGCTGGGGGTGGGAGTACTTGAAAAGCAAATGAACTTGTGTTTTATGCTCTTTAAGACGTCTAACAGAGTACAAAAGTTCATCTTTAATAGGAGGGCAACACAGAGTGCTTAGAGCTGCGGTTTGACACAGATACAGAGCTCAAATGCCTTTGAAGTACCTTCTGATTCCTCATTCTGCCTGAAGTAACTTTAGATTTATGCAGCAGATGGGAAATAGTCCCTCGTTACGTGGCTCTCTACTTCAGCGCTGACTCCGAGATAAGGCAGCCTCATTGCATCTGCACTGCTTAGAAGAGCTCGTAGTGCTTTAGTCTTCAGGGGCCTGAGTCTGTAGTTTGCATATTTTTCCCTGTTTTCCTCTAAAATTAGTCTTGATAAGTCCAACGTGTTGTGAGCATCTTCAAAGGAGAGCGGGGGGGGTGCAGTTTGTCTATGGAGTAGAGGTGCTTCATTCCAATTCGTTTGAAAGCAGCTTTACGTGTTTGTGGAGGGGAAGGGGGGGGAGAGAAGCGACAGGGAGCGGCCTCGTGGTGACCCCAGCCTCAAACGCGATGGCTTTGAAGAAGTTGCTAAGGAAGCTGCAAACTGCGGCTGCAAACCCAACCCTGAGCTGCAGCGAGGCCCCCTCGGCTGGGAACGCTCCCCGAGGGGGCTGCAGGGAGAGGCCAGCGTGTGCGGCGCGTGATGGGGATGGAGATGGAGATGGGTCGGGCGAGAGGAGGAGATGATGTTTTCAGCTTCCATCAGCTGTGTGCTCAGCTGCTGGCAGGCAGAGCCACGCTGCCTGCACGCAGGGGCGGCTGGCACGGAGCTGTGAGCGCAGCAGAGCCAAAAGCATCTTCCTTCTCCTCTCCAAGGGCAGGTGAGGAGAGGCTGATATTGAATCATAGAATCCCAGAATGGTTTGGGCTGGAAGGGACCTTAAAGCTCCTCCAGCTCCAGTCCCTGCCACGGGCAGGGGCACCTTCCACTGGAGCAGCTTGCTCCAAGCCCCTGTGTCCAACCTGGCCTTGAACACTGCCACGCATGGGGCAGCCACAGCTTCTCTGGGCACCCTGTGCCAGCGCCTCAGCACCCTCACAGGGAACAGCTTCTGCCTTATCTCCAACCTGAACTTGCCCTGTTTCAGTTTGAGCCCATCACCCCTTGTCCTATCACTACAGTCTCTGATGAAGAGTCCCTCTCCAGCATCCTTGTAGCCCCCTTCAGACACTGGAAGCTGCTTCTCTTCTCCAGGCTGAAGTCTTTCTGAATTACTGCCATCAGTGATGCCTCTTGTGTCAGCCCTGAGGCTGGCTCAGCCAAGAGCCTCCTTGAGTGCTCCCTTGCAAGCACAGCCCAAAGCTCAGCTCTGAGCACAATCAGCAATGGGCTTTTTGTTGAGCAGGACCCAAAGAGCAGTTTGTGGCCCTCTGGAAAGCCTCGAGCTTGTGTGAGCACCCAGCATTGTCCTGCTCTGCACAGGGCATGAATTGGGCCAGTGTTCAAGTTCCTGCCTGTCACAGCTTGGCATTGCTGGATGAAGTGCGTGTGGGGAGTGATGAGGGACAAACCATCAGTGATGGTGTACTGAGAGGCCAATCAAGCACTAGTTTATAAGCTGCCCTGCTGGCAGTCCTGCATCTCTGGTCCTCCCAAGCAGGGAAGAGGAGGAAGGAAGCAGCCTGTACCTGGGAGCCTTATTTTCCTTTGGGACTGAAGCTGTGGAGTGTATAAACAAGTGCAGGATAAAAGCAAGGAGGGAAAAGCATCACTTGGGTGATGTGAATGAGTACTGAGCACCTCCTACAGTGTTACACCCTCTTCCTTCGTACCATTGCAGGTGGGGATCACACCATAACATACCCCATCCTGCAGGCCGTGGCAGAAAGGTATGCTTCTGACCTGGAGATGTAGGATAAGGATCTGGGAAGGAGCTTTGGGAAGGCTCCTGCTTTGCTGGGATGGGGAAAAATGTGGCCGCCCTGTCTTTACCAGGCACGGTCCTGTGGGGCTGGTGCATGTGGATGCTCACACTGACACCGCAGACAGAGCCCTGGGGGAGAAGATCTACCACGGGACCCCATTCCGGCGCTGTGTGGATGAAGGGCTGTTGGACTGCAGGTGTGTGGTCCAGATCGGCATCCGGGGCTCCTCCTATGATCCCGATCCTTACAAGTACTGCCGACACCAGGTAAGTTCAGTTAAGAGCTTGTTCCTTTCCCCACCATTGATATTCCTATGTCAGTAACACTCCCTTGGCTTCAGCAGGAAAAGAAGTGTCTTTTCTGTGCCTTGGGATGAGCGCTCCCAATGCCTTGAGCTATCAGTGGAGCAGGGAATGAGGCGTCCCCACTGCGGCAGGGGATGCTCTGCTCTGCCTGTGTGTCCCTGTGCAGGGGTTCAGAGTGGTCCCGGCTGAGGAGTGCTGGATGAGGTCCCTGGTGCCGCTGATGGTGGAGGTGCGGCAGCAGATGCGGGACCGGCCGGTGTACATCAGCTTCGACATCGATGGGCTGGACCCTGCATACGCACCGGGCACTGGGACACCGGAGGTGGCCGGGCTCACGCCGGCGCAGGTAAGGGGGAGGCAGCGTCTTTTCCCAGGGAAGGGGATGGTTTTGCTCCCATTGCAGGTTGTGCTGCAAGGGGAAGCAATAAGGGAGAGCAGGGAGCATTTCTTACCAGGGATGAGGAAAGGAAACGCTGAACAGGGGCTTGGAACAGGGAGCGCTGTTTGAAACTTAAATGGGAAGTTCAGCTTAGATGTAAGGAAGAACCTTACATCTACATCTTACATGGTGAGGCGCTGGCACAGAGTGCCCAGAGAAGCTGTGGCTGCCCCATCCCTGGCAGTGTTCAAGGCCAGGTTGGACACAGGGGCTTGGAGCAAGCTGCTCTAGTGGAAGGGGTCCCTGCCTGTGGCAGGAGTTGGAGCTGGAGGAGCTTTAAGGTCCCTTCCAACACAAACCAGGCTGGGATTCTATGAACTGATTCAGTTTGACCTCTACATTGCAGGTTTTCCCCTGCACGTGGGAAAAGCAGAGCCCTGACCATTCCACTGCCTCCCATGTGTTTCTTGATCCCAAACCTGTTTTCTTTCCTAGGCTTTGGAGATCATTCGTGGCTGCAAAGGCCTGAACATAGTGGGATGTGACCTTGTCGAGGTTGCACCCATGTACGATGTCTCTGGTGAGTCTAAAGATAGTGGAGAGTGAGAAGTGTGCCTGGCAAAGGCACTGACCACCATGGTTTGGGGTTTTTCCCCCATTCTTGCTTGTTTCAGGTAATACAGCCCTGCTGGGGGCAAACCTGCTCTTTGAGATGCTCTGCGTTCTCCCTGGGGTGAAGACGATGTGAGGGCAGCTCCCGCCTGCCCCAGGGGCAGCGTTTGCTCAGCTGAGGCTTCACGGTTGCAGCCAAGCTTTGCAGTAAGGAGCAAACAGCATTTACCACTAGAAAAGGGAAATCTGAAGCTGAGAAGGGGGCAGATGGGATTGAACAGTTTAACTGGTGTCTGGAGCTTTCGTTTGCCTGGGAAAGGGAAAGCCAAGGGAAAGCCTCTGCTTTCACAGCTGGAATTACTCACCCAGCTCAGGGGGCTCCTCACATGAGCATCGTGGTAAAAGGTTCCTCCCACTAAGATGCAGCAGTGGGAGGATGAACTGTAGAGGAAGGGAGGGCATGAGGGCAGCTTTGGGCTCATTCTGGGGATAGGGAAATCCCTGACTGCATTTCCTGCTGGGAATAACAAGGAACTGCCCACACCAGGGGAGGTTAAACTGCTCCTGAGATCTGTTTGTCCATGGAAACACAAGAGCCACCTCATCACACATTAAAGTAGTTTATTTTGGTTGCGAATCTGTCAGAGTCTTAAACTGCAACGGCGCCAGTGCCTGGTCACAGATACAAAAACCAACCAAAACCCCCTAAAACCACAAAATAAAAAGACAAGTTTGCCAAATAAGTTAATTCCCACCTTCCCCTCTCCCCAGTATCAAAAGTGCAAAATATATGTACCTGGGTTCAGTCCTACTTCTCAGGCTGCCTTTAGTGAACCAGGCTGGGGGCGCAGGGCAGAGGGGAGGCAGAGCTGCTGCCCTCCATGCTGGGCACAGGAGGAGCTGTGTGACAGCCTCGGAGCCCTGTGCAGTGTGTGACTGCCCAGGGCTCACTCTAACAGCGCTCTAGGACTGAATTCCTCACTCTTTGGGTTACAAACCACCACCAAGTGCTTCTCATGGGTGATGTGTTATGATACAGGCGGACAGAGCTCAGTGTGAGCAGCCTCTGAACATGCTCTGCTACCACAAAGCAAGCACCCAGCACTCCACACTGACTCCACGCAGGGTTTACAACAGGTTGGAGTTTGCTTCAGCCCACGAAAGGAGGTTTTGTCCATAAACCCGTGACATGTACTGGGTTTGCTGGACCCGGTTCCAAGCCACAAAGGGCAGAGTTATGGCTACCCGGAGCTGTGCTCCCATCCAGCAAGGGCAGGCTGCTGTGAGCACCCCTTCAACCAAACCCAGTCTAAAAGTAGGGGGGTTACCTATGCTCAAAAGCAAATGAGACCAAAAAGGATTCCAGCAGGTGTAAGGACATGAAGGGTATTTTGAAGGCTCTGTGGCCTTCTCTTCTGGCTTGGGGCAGGGCTGAGCTCCCTTGCTGTAGCACTAGGCACTTCTTTTAATGTGTCAAGGGGTTTCTCCTGGTTTCTGACCAGCTGAAGAGACAGCAGAGACCCAGAGAGGGGGGTTTTGCTCTCTGCAAAGCTTTCAGAAGTTGTGCAGAGCCTTCCACTTGGCTAAAACCTATTCCCACCACAGCAAGCTGTAAGAAAAGCACGACTGCTTTGCCTGGATGGAAGTCAAGTCTATCAGCATCAAGCCAGGGCTCTGTTCCCCTTCCTGCTGTACTTCAGCATTGGAAGTCTTAGCAGGGAGAAGCCCTCACCTTCCTTCTGTGCTTCCTTCCCTCTACTTTAGTGCCTCTTTCACAAGCTGCCAAGTCTGCTGAGCTCAGATTAAGTAACCTCACATAGGGTTAGTTTGTTAGCATCGTAAGCCTTTATTTGTAAGTACATCATACATGGGGTTTGAGATACCTGTGGTGGTTGAAGCACATCAGTCTGCTCCCAGGGTGAGCAACTATGTTGTGTTGGCAGTAAAATGACTTGAGCATTCCCAGATTTCATATGGGACTGGCAGCTAGCTTTGAGACTGGCAGAGTTATTCCTGCTAATGGGCTACTCAAGATGGTAACTAAGGCAGTGAGGACTGAGTGAGCTTTTAACTAACACCAATGCTGAACCAAGGGCTCCACCGTCAGGTTTGGAGCCCTTTGGCAAAGGCCAGCCTCCTCGGATCCCTTTGCTTTAGCAGTTCTGTGCCCCACAGTGACCTGGTACCATCCGGGGCAGCTGGAGGAGGCGCAGCAAGTACCAGCCTGGGGACAGCGTCTGCCCTGGAACAGTAAAAAGGAAGAGCAAACCCCATGGGATTTCATGGAATCCCAGAACCATGAATTTCAGTCCCAGATGCAAAGGAAAAGGATGCTGCTGTGAGGAACAGATGCTGTCGCCCTGAGTCTGCTGCTCACCTTCCCTCCGCCTTACCAAGGGCTGCTCTTTCCTGCTGTCAGAGCAAAGCATAACCCTGTGTTTTTGGCTGTTCTGACTTCACACAGCCCTGTGACTTTCAGAAGACACCAACCCCCTCATGCAAGCCTAGGAAGAAGCCAAGGCAGAAGCAAGGGTGTGGAGAACAAAGGATTGTGGCAAGAAGGAAATAGGTGAGAGGCTGAAAACAAGAGTCTTAAACCCACACGTAAACCAAAACCAGTGTCACATGTACATGACAGTCTCATGATACAGCACTTTGGGGCAATGTTTCAAGAATACAGCTGTCAAAGGAGCAGGTAACTTGACACAAAGACGGGTCAGTTTGTGTTACTGACATAAGGGTGTTTGGAAAGAGCCCGGCCCAACTCCCTGGCAGCTAAGGGGAGTTTCTTTTACACATCTACTGGCTCATAGCAGCTCATGCCTACGATCTGAGGATGCAGGTAAAGTTATGGCTCTAGGACACATCGTCTAAAGTCGACAGAAGCAGAAAGGCATTGAAAAAAATCAATGTGACATTTAAATGGCTCAACACTTGGACAGTCTGTATGGTCGTGCAAAACTCCTTCCTTCCCTCCCTGGGTTGGGTTTGGCTGGTGAAGCAGCACACGGAACTATGACACAAAGAGGAGCAGGAAAACATGCAGATCACCTACTAGCCTGCACCACACACCACGGGTGAGTCCCAGCTACAGGTCTGCTACAAGGGAGATGCTCCCGACTGTACTCTACATCACTTACCATGGGGAAAGCTGAGAAAGTAGGACTACCTGGTGGGAGGAGGCCTTTTCGAAAGACAGGGCCCAGGAGGGTCTGCAGGGTTTTGCCAGTGTTACACCATGCACCACAATCTAAGCACACGGGGAAGGGGAGAGCGAACCACAACCTGGCCTGTGTCACCAGCTGTGTTCGGTCTGGCCTGAATCGCTGTGGCCAAGAAGTCGTGTGATTTTCTTCATCCAAGGTAAAATGAGAGGTGGAGCTGGGGTGATCTGGGATAAGAAGGGGATAAATGGACTTCTTGGCTCTTCAACAGAATGGTGTCCAAATGCACGCCAAGTCGGTGGAGGAAGGTTCAGTGCACTTGGCTGTGCTCCTGGGCTCTAGACGCGGGAAGGTATGTTCTAGTTGGCGGCCCTAGGAGGAGTTCATCTAAACCCTAAGGTCCATTCATCACACTTGGTTGTGGATGGCTGGAGAGAGCTGTCCCTTGTTGTCTTCATAAAAAGTCTGTTAGAACCTCTTTAAAATCCCTCAGTCTAGAGCTGGCCATGAGGGGATATAGAACCTCTGTAAGGAACCCTCAAGGAGGCGTTCCATCCAAAAGGACAATTTGTGTAATTTGGTTTTAATGGATCTAGATCCTGGGCTGCAGGAGGATTTCCCTCTGGCTTCTGCGTGGAGTGAGGAACTGTAATCCTCAGGTGATCCCCCCCCATCCCCTGATCTGTGAGGCTTAAAAAGGCAGAAGTATTTCTTGTGGCCGTTGAGAGCCAGGACGTAGCCTGTGTAGTCACGCTCCAGGAAATGCTTGTCATACTGGTTTGGGATGGGGGCTGCATCCTGGGCAAACTCTAGCAGGTATTCCAGCCACTCGTGGTGCTTGTCCAGGCTGAGGAAGGAGAAGTGAAGAGAGCTGCTCCTGCGGGAAATGCAGAGAAGAAACACAGAATCAACTGGACTGGAAAGGACCTTCAAGATCATCAAGTCCAAACACTGCCAAGGCAACCACAAACCCATGGCACTGAGGCCTCGCCTACATGGTGTGTGAACACTTGCAGGGCCAGTGACTGCAGCCCTGCCCTGGGCAGCCTGTTCCAATGCCTGAGCACCCTT
>WYDI02030805.1:0-25239 GCA_009867235.2 Psittacus erithacus
TATCACCGCTGTTCCCAGGCCAAAATCAAAAACACAGCACTGCACCAGTTACTAAGAAGGAGAAAAATGACTGCTACCGCTGAACCCAGGACAAGAAAACACATCTACCCAAGATGCAGTTTACAAACAGGAAAGCTATTGCCCACGAGGTTTTTAAGACTTCATTTTCCCTTAAGGTTATGAGTCTCTTATTAAAATATTATAATAGCTATAGGGTATTTCAGTGCAACATGTCTAAGCAGCTCCTCATTGGAACAATCTACGTTGCATAATCACCAGTGGAAACCCATTCCTAGAACTTGATCCACTGTTTTCCATGTTTCATTTTACACTTAATATTTTAACACCAGCAAAGTCAAGCCTTCTCAGTTAACTTTCACACACTGGTAAGAGTTCACAGCTCTAAGACTTTCTGGTTTCAAAAAGCTTAATATAATCAAAGGCAAGATGTAAAATCTACAAGACCTGAGATCAAAGAGTACATATATTTCTGTCACGATTTGGCTATTCCTACAATTCCTACAGATCACACTGCCAATGACATAGTTCTCTTACTGAAGAATATGATGAGGTTCCTTCAGGTCTTTCCTTACCCCCTATCACATAACCCAAGAATGTACATCTACTGCATCTGACCCAACACAGCATTTGCAAGTAACACACTGTGAAATGCAAATATTATTTCTGGAGAGTGAAATAAATGTGTCTTGATTGTCAAAACTAAGCTTCTGCAGGTAAGAAAAAAAAAAACAAAAATCAGATTGGTAGGTAGATCACGAATAAGTTTTTAGAATAACTAAATAGTCATTTTATGAATGTAAGTTAGCATCAATCATTACAGAAGAAGATGAATGAACTCCCTTAACACTTGCAAGCTTAGGAATGCACATCCATACAAATAATTCTGGGATGACATACTTTTGTAACATATTGGATACCTTTGTGCAAACTGTTTTCCAATGTTACACTAAATTGAGATGAATTGGGAAGTGACCTTAAGGTGGTTTCAACAAGAGAACAAGTACTTTTTTGTACTGGTAGCACTCTATTAGTAAAAACTTGTTTTTGATACATAGTATTTTCAGTAATGAGAAGATATTTGAAATTTATCCTCAAGTTTTTCCCATCTTTAGATTTAAACAGATCTTCTTTCTCAAGAGCATGCACACACTATCCCCATACATGTAGTAAAATATTTGCTTTAATGACAAGAGTCTGCAAACTAAGTTCTTTCAGCGTTATCATCTGCATTTACTGAGCTTTGCTTTCAACATGACCTGAAAGAAATACACCAGCTTTCACACAGTATAAAGCCTGACTTAACAGACTTCCAGAACCCAGCTGGAACACACATATCTGCTTAGAACCAGCAGCTTGTTAGTTCCAGTATTCTAACATGCTATCGCAAAGACTCTGAGTTTTCTACAAGTTGCTCCAATTCTGGACAGTAGAGCAGGAAGGTGAAACTGAAGTTTGAACTACATTGGCACAAAGACACACAGAGCTATGCAAGTGTCAGCTTGCAACTACCAAAACTTGCATGATATCCTAATAAATTAGGCTTGTATAACTAAGGCAGCCCTGTGTATTGCATAGTATCTGTAAGATCAGAAGATTGAAATACCTCAGGTTTTTCATTATTCTGGGTAGATTATGAAATTTAACTAAGAAATCCATCCAATAATCAGTATGCCTCTGGTCTAGTAACTTTAAGAAAGGCTGCAAGAAAAGGCTTTCTCCTCCCCAGTAAGAATTTCAGTAATGCCATGAGCAGCAACTGAGTTCAGGCAAGTTTAGAGGTAAGTTTGTGGTTTGCATTTTGATATTCAGGAAAACGGTATCCTATGGGAAGCATGCACATGATCCACAAAAGCCACTCCCTGTGTAGTAAAACGAAGTCAAGTCTCTGAAGTCACACAGCAGAATTTTCAAAGACAGATTAGGGAAGAATCAAATGACAATCTGTCTGCCCCTAAAGTACAATCCATTGAGATACTATTTTTACATGCAGCAGATTTTCTCTTAAGGAAGGTTAGAAGAATCCATGCGATAAATAATACTTACAGCATACGCGCCTATTAGAAACGCTGCGTTTGCTCGTTTCCGTTGGTCAAAGCTAGTGTAGTACACAATCTTCTTTCTTGATAGACTGAAATACTGTTAAAAAGAACCAGAAAGCATATTTACTGAGAGAACACGTGTTTAAAATGCCTTCAAAAGTCACTCTTCCAAAACTGAAAATGAAGTCAGAAAAAATTCTTATACCGTCCTACAACTAAAGGAGAACAAATTACTGATACCATGAGCCATCTTCATGCATTATAGACAGGAGTGCAAAGAAATAGCCACTGTATAAGGGCAGATCTCTTAGCTGTACATAAACAGCCTGCAAAATGCAGCTGAACCACACTGTTCAAGATAAAAACCTGGATTTTTTTTTCCAAGTTTAAAGATTTGAAACAATAACCTATGAACATTGATAAAAGACATTGAAATTTTCAGACTAAACCACCCCCCTATATATGAAATTTCTCCAGCACATAATTCTGAGGAGAAGAAAAAACCTAAAGTAATCAATCTTACAGGCATTTTGTTAAATTAAACACTACTCTTCCATCTACACTATCTAAAAATGGGGTGACAGACATCATCCTTCTAAAGCTTCAACAGCAAGAACTTGTATTTAAGAAAAAAGACTGCACAAGCGAAAACCCGGAAAAAGGCTAGGCAGAGACTAAACTAGTAACACTGGTAATTCTTCTTTATTTAGGACAAAACAAGACAAAACTCCCCTGGGGACAAAACTCCAACTGAAAACAAGCCCAACAAGCATCAGAAAAGAACAATAATGACAAATTGCAGCAAAACTGTTTAAAGCCAGAGAGAGAAAATTGTTGCTTAAAAATGGCAAGTTGAGCAGTCTATTGTGTTGTTATTTTTTGAGCTTCATGAATTACTTCACTTTCTTTGTATTCTGCAATGCTATCACGCATGTTTCCCTGCCAGGTTTTTACAGTGCTAGTACAGTTCCGAGGAAACAATCACCAGACGTTCTGGATTCTGCTTCTAAGTATTAGATGTGTATGTATTTATTGAAGTATTGCAGCAGTTATTTGAGTAGTGCCAACCGTATTTCACTTTCAGAAGTTTGTAAACGTTGACTGTCATCCTCAATCTTGTTGCAAATTTTAGGACAGCTTTAACCACAGAATCATTTTGAAAAGAAAAAAATCCAAACAGCTGATAAACTCAGAGGAAAAACTGATGTATCATAGTGAGTTTCTTACTGCCACCTCCCACCAAAACCAGCACCTTTAACAGCAGTTCTAACTGTGCACTCCAGGCTGGTGTTACCCACAGCTTCCATCAGTGGAAAGAGTGAGTTAATGTATGAGTATACCTAAATGGGACTGTAATTTTGGAGCTAGCTGGCTGCTGGTGACTGGAAGTGGTTGTATCTTGAGCCCAATATCAACATTTCTCTCAGCATATATGCAAACACACAAAACTCCAGTAGTTATTTAATTAGTGAAGCATTCAATTATTATTATACCTTGACAAAAGGAAGCCCAGTATTTTAAGATCCCTCCTTTCTTCCCCCTCCTCAAGTTTTTAATGAGTGTTCTCTAAGTGCAGTTCCACCCATGATGTGTAGGTGGGATAAGATTACAGCAGTTACGCAACAGTGACAGAACTTCAATTAGAACTTGTTGACTGCTCCTTATTTAAAGTAAAGTTCTTTGCAACAGTTTACAGTTCACCTGAAATACTATTTTAAACTGTAAAAAGCACATTCTGCTAGCTAGCCAGAAGTGCTATGTAATAAGACCATATTTCCTGGTTTATTTTACTGATGGATTTTTTTTTATCAGATAGCTATGATGTCATTCCAATTTTGAGATGCTTTTGTACCTGAAAAAATTGAGAGCTCACCTTAAAAGTTCCCAGAACAGTGAAAGTAATGTAGCACTTTCATTGCTTGATTTTCAAAATTGAAGGGTTTGAGTCTTACAAACCATATTGCTATATGAAACAGTTCACTGGTTTTTGAATCCTGACTATAGCTTTAACACTAAACCGAAACCTGACATTAACTAATGGCTTATAACATAGCAACCAGAAGAAAACTGCACCAGGATTTTACTGTTCAGAAGTGTATAAAACAAACCACTTTTTATTTGCATGGGTTACAGAAAGTCAAGTTTTACAGTGTTTGCTAAAATGCCTACGTAACACCTCTGTTAACACAAATTGTCACCTCGCTATACTTCCACTATCAATGCTAAGCTATATCATATTTTTAGAGAGCACTGATTTTCTGAACATGTTTAATAAGCTAAGTCCATTTCTTTGGCTAGGCTCAATGATAACAACTGTTAAAGACTGCTCCAGAGCTCCACCTGAACAGATTAGGGCTTTACTTCCCCCAGATACTGAACAACTCCAAAGAACCAAACATGTTCCAACAAGGAATTCTTCAATACAGATTGTCTACAGAATAGCTCTAGTTACAGATAACATAGCTGCAAATCATCTTTTTTTCTAAAACAAAACTAAGGCAAACACTATGAAGCATGAAATATATTTTTCTTTAGCAGTAAGAAAATCTTAGCAGTTTCACACATCATTACAAGACCACATGCAACAATATAACAACAGTATCCATCAAGATACCTCACAGAGGAGCACAAAGACAATCATCTGAGCTAAAAGCAGAGGTTACATGAAAAGGTTTTGGTTTTAGGTGATAATGCTAATTCATTGGGTGTATGAAAAGGTTTCAGAAAATATTATTTGCACTGCAAGATTATTCAATAGATTAGTTCTTGTTTCTGGAAGACCTCAAGAGAAATTTACACAGAAATTGGTGACAGGTTTAAAAGATGCTATTGTGAACGATTACTAGATCAACATCTGTTTAGAATCACCAGATTATTTGACAGTATTTTATTTCACTGATATGGTTTACTACACTTGCATTGGTCAAGCAAGAAATTACTGCAATGTATTTAATAAGCCTGGATCAATGCACATACTATGCATACATACATGCACCTGCATACTTAAGATGTATATATAAATAGGAGTGACTACAAGGCTGCAAACTGTTCATGGAAATGTACGTATTAAAGCATGTACACACAGCCCTGCCTCAGAATATAAGCTGTCCTCAAGGAGATACTTGCAATCACTATATTTCCATGTGTATGCCCAGCAGTTTATTGCTGTTAATATAAAAAAATAAACCAAACCCCTCTGTGACTCAGCAGCAATACAGTTAGCATATAAGAATCATTAAACCCAGAGTTCATAAACCTGCCAGAACTTTCCCTCTTCTGCCTTTGATCTTCCCTTCTGACATCACTTATCTCAGCAAGCCCCCCCGATCAGCCCTGCTTCTGAATTTACTGAGGTTGTGTGAGGCTATACACTCATGAGAACACACCAGGCTTTTTAAAGCAGTTTTTATGAAATCAGATTTCTTTAAAGAGAAGAAAAACATATTTCTCAGCAAGCAGAATTCTAAGCAGCAGGAAGATAGCCCAGCCAAGCATTTTCTCATGCTGTTGACTTGGCTAGTCAAGATCATCTCCATAGCAATCAACAATCAAAACATTACTAACATAGCAAGGATAGAAAGGTTTTCCTGTAAAGCATAACCAGGACTTTAACTTTCTCAGCAAATGAGTATCTGAACAAATACTTCAGCTCCTTAGAACAGAACTATTTACTGGTTTTAAAATCAGGCAGCATAAAGTGACAACAATTTCCTTTAAAAAGGTGGCCCGCCATTAGCACATTTCAAGTACCATTACCCTTCTCCTACCTGTCCCCCAAGAAAGAAGAGAGGAAGGCAGGAAACTGCCTCCGTGTCTAATTTCTTATCTAGAACAGAAATAAATACAGCTGAAAGACCTGGGGAGGAAGTTTGTTTTAATGAAATCTTATACACCCATTTCTCCTGTTCCTACTCATAGAAGTTTTAAACTTAGTAAAAGTCCAAGTCTTTAACTCCTTTTGAGACATCACATCCACACAAGAACCATCATATTTTGTGAATACTTCTTTCATGCCACGCTTCTTTTAAAGACTCTTTTTGCATGAAAAGTATAAGAAGCACATCCCCAACCAGGTATATTCCTAATCACGGCAGGAGTCATCAGGCTTAAGTAGTGTGATTGCTTCAGGGTCCCAAAAGCAGCGCAGCATGGTAATAGCAACCATGCCACAGCAGGGGGAGGATAGCTGCAGTTCCTTTTACATCAGCCAACTCCTGCTGTTGGTCACAGGGCATGGTTACCCTTAATGCAAGGGTATGCAAGTGGCAGATTGCCCAACAAGTCTCTTTCTCCATGTCATTAGTCCAATTGGCACCTCCCACTTCCAAAACACTGACCACGGGCTGCCTACACATCCTCCTGGTACCATGTGATAATTGTCATACTCTTGTTGATGCAGTTACTCATTGCATCAATGCCTTGCTGGCAATAAGCCACAGGTCATGAACTTGTCTTATACAAAATAGTTCAACCCTTGGGAATCCTCTCAGTGACACTTCTGAAGGTCAGACATGAGACGATGAGAGGCAGAAGGGTAGAAACTGTGAATCCATAATAGCTAGGCCTACAGTACA
Organism: Psittacus erithacus; assembly: GCA_009867235.2. Lineage (NCBI taxonomy): Eukaryota > Metazoa > Chordata > Aves > Psittaciformes > Psittacidae > Psittacus > Psittacus erithacus. The sequence continues at coordinate 6,635 of WYDI02030805.1, forward strand.
CATCAGGTACGCACTTTAACACAGGGATCTGGTCTTTCAAGCCTACTTACCCACTGCAGACAGTAACTAAATGAGGACAGTCTGGCACATATTTAGAAAAACAAAGCTTACACCAGCAGGTACTGGCCTACCTGAAGGGAAGTGTCCATCACCCAGACTGGAATCTATTCATGTGCAAAGTTCTATACCACTATAGTTGTATTCCAAGCTTTAGCTGTTTCAAGTTCAGGTATTACTTTCAAGTGGTTGCACAATAAGGTTACCCTTCTCTACTATGCACTAGTAGTTTAAATCAACCTGCTGGGAATTAGCCTCTGATAAGGCAGCAGCACAAACAGCAGCTCCTCCCAGCTTAAGCTGCAGCTGATGCACATGAGATTTCTCTGCCCTGTTGGTGCTTCACATAGCACTGCAGGGGGCTTGCTTTTAAATAAAAATATAAAAATCACCTTAAAATGACAACACAGTCTGCTAAATCAACCCTGCAAATGCCAGAGTTACCACCTGAGCTTCAGTTTGCCTCCTCTATGTATTTTTTTCTATCATGATTAGAAGGCACTTGCAACAAATAGTTTGCTTCATTCAGTGCACATGGTGGTCTCGTAACAAGAATGAAGACAGTAGACACATTCCTGTTTAACACAGAATCATTAAGAAACAACAAACAAGTCCCAAGATATTTATTATTTGTGTGCTTATTTCATGGGTGAAATGCTTGGTACCTAGGATCCAGTTTGAAGATGTTCTAGTTCAACTGCAGAAGTTTAAAGATTGCTTCAACAGTGTATTCAGACCATATTCAGGTCCCAGACTGATCCCAGTCTCAGTCTGAATCTGGAAAAAGCAGAACTAATCTCTGCAGTTCTCATATGTACAGTGAAAGTCAGAATAGGAGCTTTATAGAGTAATCACTTCACAGAGAGAGCATTCTCCACAATCTTTAATAACCCAAATGTAAGGCCAGAAACAATAGAATTAAGGTTAAAAAACCCAAACATGGATTACTAGTGAGTGAGCATCACTGGTCATGTGTTTAACTGGGACAGTGGCACAGAAAAATAGGCTCATAAATATAATGTATTTATAAGCTCTATCTAGTGTTAATACAGAAAAGACAAATCCAATCCTTTCCCAATATGAATAAAGGCATTCCAAATTAAAAATATGGGAGCTGACTATTTTTTATTTATACCAAACTTTCTGCATGAAGCAGCCATGTAATTTTCACTAAAAGCACTTTATTTTTTTGCAGAAAGGTTATAGCAACTCTATACCACCCCTCAATTTGCAAAATGTCCTTGTAAAGCTACCTGAATCAGAATGCCTCTGGAAGTAGTCCATAGCATTAATCATCTTATGGAATGGTTTCACTAGTGCAGCAAACAGTAGCCCCAAAACATAATGCCACTTTTGATATAGGAATCCTCTCAGCAGAGGCCAGTGTTATTACAGCTGCTGTCCCACTTTTCCCTTCTGTCAGCAACAGGTCTAATATATTATAGATTTTAAACCTATAATATTTAGTAAAGGGTCTCCTTACTATTTGCACACAAGTGGTATTCAGTAGTACTTTGGAATTAAAACATGATTCATTTCATGCAGTTGATAAATCTTCTATACATGCTGCATATCATTTTTGCAGGCATTTGGGGACCAGGTTAAATCTCCAGCTATATGCTCCGTGTGCTGGGTCTGGCTGGGATGGAGTTCAGCTCCCTCCAGAGCAGGCTGCAGGATGCTGTGGTTTAGATTTGTGACTAAAACTGTGTTGATAACACACCAATGTTTTAGCTGCTGCCAGACGGTGCTCACACAGAAGCAAGGCTGCCTGTTTCTCACTCTGCCCCCACATCAAGTGGTCTGGGATGGGCAAGATGCTGAGAGGGCACATGGCCAGAAGAGCTGGCCTCAACAGACAGAAGGATATTCCATACCATAGAACATCAGGCTCAGCAGTAAAACTGAGAAGCAGGGGCAGCTCAGAGACTGGCCAGGCACCAGTCCACTGATGGGAGGTAGTGACTACCTTTGCACCACTTGTTTTGTTCCTCCCCCTGTCCCTGTGCCTCCTCACTTCTTATTCTCCTACAATCAACATGCATCATATGGAAGTCAATAAGAAAGCCTATACAAATATTTTAATAGAGAGATACTTCTACAAGACAGAAAAAGGAACCATTTTTATGTGTAAAAACACATTTTCATACCACTTATTAGAAGCAACATTAAATTGAATGAGATTTAAAAGGTTTAACTTTTCCACTGAGTGAGACTGAGCTTAAATAGTATGATTTCAGGGCCCACATTTTGGTCTTTTTTACAGCTGTAGGGTTTTTTTGTTTTGTTGTTATTTTAATCTGTTTTTTCATACTAGCATATATACAGCTGCAAACCTATGAAATAGACAGAGTGGTTTGTTACTATTGCCTTCAAACTGTAAGGTTATGCAAAAAAGGTGAACACAGCCTTCAGTGCCTCACCTGCTAAGCAATGACAGCATATTCACTTTTAACATTCTTCAGAAGGAAAAGAATTCAGAATGAATAACCTTAGAGCTTAGTAGCTCTAACCATCCAGATAATGAGCATCTATCACTTACAAACTGGATAATGCATTTCAGTTGCGTTGTGAAACACAAAAATACAGGAACATTGTTTTTAAACAAAGCTTACCTTTAATTTCTTACTTAGTTTACAGCAGTATCTGTATAACATTGCCAAATTTAAGGGTCCAAAATCGCCATAGAAACTGGGAGAAAGAACAAAAAGCTGTGTTATTTATACAACAGAGCTAAGCAAATTTCAACATGCCTGTTTTTAAAGCTGCAAATCAGTAACTTTTGGGAGTAGCCAATACATATGGGAAAACAGATAAGCCTTTTATTGATTCATGTAAGAGGTTGATAGCAACAATTAATTTGAAAGCATTTGTAGCTTCAGTTAAAGATGCTCCAGAAACTACCTTTCCCATTACATACACACACTAACTACAGAATTTTTTCTTCATCCTATGATATCCAGACTGGTTTTGGACAAAACCACAGAGTGAAGAACTTCAAAACATCATCTACTCCCCTTTAAGCCATGCTGATGCCATCTACAACTGCTTAAGCTGAGAATATATCATTAGATACTATGAAGAATAAGCTAAAAAGACTTCATGGGTGGTAAAAATTATTCAAGTTTTAATCCAGTTTTGATCTGTCTGAAATGGAAGCTTATCTTTTTATCCCATCCTCCACTATTCCAGTGATTACATACACACATATATATACCTTATAGTATACATATACACTTACATATCGGTATTCTTTTTGTCTTCCCAGCCTTCTGGTCCCTGGGCAATTATATTCTAATAAAATTATATTCCAATATATTATTTGTTTCATGTCTTCTGACTGTTCCTGTTTCTCTCTTCTAGATTCTTAAACCTTGACATTACTTTTGAAACAGCAACCACTGTCCTTAGAATAAGAGCTAATAGCAGTAGTGTGTAGAAGAAAGGTGTTGCATAATAAAGCTAAATTCCTGGTAGGAATCTACAGTGCTTTTCCAAGCTAACCCTTCATATAGGCACCTTTACAAGTAATAGCAGCCTTTAAGCTATACAGTTTATGACACTTTCTGGAGCTTTTTCCCTCGCCTCCCGTTGTGCAAAACTGCTCATAATTTAAGCTGCAAGCTTTCTCCAACAGTTTTCCTTTTTGTGTATAGAAGTCTTTATCTTGATACTCTATGAAAAATTGTTGATGTACACATTATATATTCCAGTGAAAGTAGACTAAAACTGCTTTAACCTGCACTGCCTTTAGTCTTTTGATAAAGGAGACAGGACACTTCTTGCCTACTGACAAACAAAAGCCATCTGAATGTGTTACTGGGGGAAAGACAAATGAAAGACATGACTATGTTCTACCAATTCTGGACTTTGAAGGACTGAAAACTTCCTGAAATCAGATGACAGAATAAGTGGTAGTACCATTCAAGCCTTCTTCCCCATAGCAGAAGGTTTATTTTTTCAGGAAAATTAATTATGTTCCAGTTAAATAAGGACAAGACCTTTACTTTGAGGGCAGGCACACACTGGGAAGATATCCCTCAGAGAGGCTGCAGAATCACAAACCAATTGTTCAAGGCTCTGAGCAACATACTCTTGTTGAGCTTGCTTTGAGCCTGGGGGCTGGATTAGACATCACCTCTCCAGAAGTGCCTTCTAGTTGCAGTCATTCTGCTATTCTAGGTGGTCACAAGTAGAAGTTTCTGACTTTTAGGTGCTTATAACTTTACTAATATACTCCTTCCCACACTCTCTCAAACAAAAAAGCTAAACCCAGTGCAAAGAGACAACTACATTAGCCTGATCACCATCTCAGATGAGTAGCCTGCCTGTCACACCAATGCTATTTCACTATCATCTGCTTTACAACAACAGAAGTGTTTCTTAAGGTTCAGTTCAAACCTTTAGTACAGAATATTATGACATAATGCTTAATTACAGAAGTCCATTAGCTGAGCCAAAGACTAGGCCTTCCAGCTATTAGGACTTTATTTGTAAGTTTCATAGATGTTAACTAACTCAAAGGAAAATTGCAGTGGCACTAAAGCAGGGTTAAACCTTGGGATTCCTCATCTTTTTTTAGATAAATCTGCTATATATAGGCATAAGTTATCTGTGCAGCTTTTAATAGAGATGAAAAGGATGAGATTAAACTCAGCTGTGTAAGAAGGACAAGCATAAGTTATGGCACAGAAGTTAAAATTGGAGCTCTAACAACACTAGTGATTGTAGGTTCTAGAGAAGCTATATAGAAGACATACTAATACCTTCTCTAAAGCAAAAAACCAGGTCTATCTTGTTCCATTAATTTTGGAATATTCTTTCACTTAAATATATGATGGAAGAGTAAAATTTGGGATTTTAAGGTTATTCTGTGAAAAATACTTTCAAAAGTATTGTGAAAAATTATGGAATAGGATAGTTACTAAAATAGAGAATACTTTTAAAACTGGTGTAAGCAAAGTAGCTGAAAGACAGAACTGAATACACAGTTCACCTAAAGCACTGAAGAACTACAATCGTGATTTAGGATAGTAAGTTCACTTGCTAGAAGTACATCACCATGAAGTCAGATACTCCTACTTTCCACATGATTAAACTCGAACTAAAGTGTAGGAAAAGCACATGCAAGTTAAATTACAAACCAATTTATCCACAACAGAAAAAATTCTATACTATATTGGTGGGGATAAGGATAAAATACATCTGAGTGTATCCATGAAGTAATTTTATTTCTACAAAATAAAGCTCCTTAGATTTTCTCAGCCACCAAGCCACTACCTTAGGCTGACTTTCTCCATCACTTGTTATCATTAAGGTATGCTATGATGCTCTTAAGGGGGAAGGGGAGAGAAAGTATCAGTTTTTCTTACTCTGGTATTACCACTGTTTGCCTATGCTGCAGAAACAAAATGTTTCTCAGAATCCAAACACAATTATAAAGGAGAGGCACTTTTGGTCACTTTTTTCAGTCGCACATAAACACTGGCAATTCCCAAGCTATTTACATAACACCATATAGGCACTATAAACCAGCCACTGACTTTACTAATGTGAGGGATAAAGGTTGTTACGTGTATAATTTTAACTTTCCTCACTTAATATTCCTAAATTGGAATAAGCTTGGATGTCCTTTTTTTAATGGGGCTAAATGAAACAACTGCCTTCCAAACCTCCAAATCAAGGAGTTCTCTGAAAGATAATATAAAGCTCTGTACTGAAGTCAGTGAATGCTGATCTACAAAACCCTTCTTAAATTTATATCCTTACAGCTAAAGTTTCTGACGTTTCAACTCGTTACTTTAAGTGTAACAGGCCATTTCTGTACTTGAACTAGAGATACTTAATCCTGACTTGCACAGAGAATTTTCTTCTTAAGAACAGAATTTTAACAGAGAGTTAAATCTAAGTGGAAGCTGGGAAACAGGAGCTGCAGGGAACAGGGAAGAAATGACACACCAAGTCATCATCTCACTACAGAATTTTATCTGGCAAAAGCTGGAGATAAAAAACATAAGTGATTAATCTTAGTGTCTGATAACAATACCCGATATTATTTTATTTCCAGCTTTTTCACAGTTAATAAGACTTTCTTTGTATCTAGATGTTCTAATAAACATTTCAGCCAGTTAAGAGAGACAATCATTTACCACGGAGGTGGAAACCGGCTGTGAGGATCAGAAGGCAAGTATGGTATTAATCTACATTTAATTATATTTTGTTTTCATCAACTGCTTAGATGATAGCTTAAATTATTCTTCACCCTCATCCCATGGAAACATGCTGTCCTTATGCTTCTCAAGCTAACAAGTAGCAAAACTCCAGGATATGCTAAGGGATATTTAAATGCTTTAACTTCAAGAATACTACTATCACAATGCTAGCTGGAAGCAGTAGAACACATTTCTTGTACCTGTATTCTCCTAGAACTACTCACCCCTATGGGTTTTTCCAAGGTATTTGCTGTGTTGTATCATAGGAATGGTCATCCACCTAGAAAGACCCGCCCATAAAGAGCTCACTGGTCCACTCAGTCATGAAAAGACTATCCATTTTTCCAGGAAAATTAATGGTGAAAGAAATCTAGTACACAACTCTCTAGGGCAGCAACTCATCGTTGCCAACTGTAGCTCCACTGGGTGCCACGTGAAGGTGCCATGAGTAGGTTCGAGACTTGGGCACCTCTTTTGAATGCCAAAACCACTTCTTATTAAGCATATGAATATCACTGACCCTGGTACAGCAGAAGAATGAAACAGCTTTCGTATCTTGAAGTACTGAATGGAGCCTGGTTATGGTCAATGAATTAATACTATAGCCTGGCAGACTCTGAAATTAATTGCTAACCTCCATTAGCATCACAGCCTACCTATGGCCAGGGTAGCAAATTATCCTGCAAAGGTAAATCACACTTCTCAGACTTTACCCAAGAAGCCTGATAACTTTTCCCCACAGAAGAATACACCAGATCAGTAGTTTTACACTGTCATTCAAATACCCATTTGTGATATAGCAAAGGAATGGATGAAAGGCCAGGAGATTGCTATCTGAAAAGCTATTTCAGGGTTACTTGTGACAGAAGCTCAGTGTGATTGCCACACTGAATGAGGGTGTGCATGCATCCTTACCAAGCTGCAGGCATTTCCAATAGCTTTTAAATATGGTCTAAATCCTAATCACCATATTGGGAGGAGGGAGGGGAGACAACTAGGACAGATCCACCAAGTCAGTTCTAACAATGTAGTAATGCTTAGGGGAGGATGATGTTACTTGCATGGCAAGTTACCCAGTTATTGGCTTAGTAACTTGAAAAGAGGCACAGTTTAACAATTGCAATCATTTTCTAGAGTATGGGTACGACTACTCCTTTAGGTAGGAAGTACGCCTTCTTGGGAACTAGCAACCATATAAAGTCATTTTTCTGCCAAAACAGGAGCATCCCAAGCTTACAAGCACTCAAACCAAAAGATTAATCACAACAACCCCAGGAACTAGCAGAAATGCAGCTTCCTAACTGCAATACTACACTAATTTTTTAACATTTTACAAAGATCCAGAAATTAGAAAGGAAAACATTTTCCACTTGCTTTTCTCTGCCCTTTTCCTGGGCTGGGTTGCTACAACATTTGGGTCACTGCACTGCAAGGCCCTTGCTGTATGTGCTCTAACAAGCCATTAAGCCATACAAGAAGCAGCTACTGCAGAAGTGCCCAACTGGCTGCTCCAGTAAGCGCTTCAAATCATAAGCTGAACATGTGTCCATACAACAAAACTTCTGGATGAAAGCCAAGAGGATCAGCCCACACATTCACTACAACCTAACTGCCAGTCAGGAAACCCTGGCTACTCTTCATCGTCTTTCTTCAACTCCTGGTGCCTACAGTGTGTTTTTCCTTCCTGCTTCTCAAGCGCATGAAGAAAAGTGGGATGCCCACTGGAGTGTCACCCTGCTCTAGTCCCACCAATTCCAGTAACACATGAATTGATAGGAGCTTTCTTATCTGGGCTGAGACATAATCCCTGACGCTTAATACTACTTACGGACTGCACACTTCTGAATAGACAAAGGATGATACAGCAAGTTTAAGGCTAGAAATGATACATCACCTTACTGCTTGCATCTGAAAGCAGGAATAATGTAGAGGCTCTGGACTACCTAAAATACCAGCTACGCCATTTCCCCTTGAATGTTTCAAATCCTTAAGATTACAACTCTTCAAAATCCAACAAGAACACAAATCCAAATTATAGACAATTAAATAGCTATTCCAGATATATGCATTTTTGATACAATGCTCCTTGATGTCAGGAACAAATTATCAGTGAAGAGGTTCTCCCATACTTTCTCATAAGGGGTTTCCTGTACCAAGCTATGCTCCCACATAGTATAAAACTGGAGCCTAGAAAACAGATTTTTTTTCTTTTATCCTGCTGCCCTTTCACTGCAAACAGAAAAATTCCTCAATACTTTGGGCGATTGCTTTTTTTTTTCCATACAAAAAAGTGAAGACAGGTATAGTAAAGCAATGAGTGGGTATAGAACTTATGAAACCGTTGGATTTAAGAGAACACTATAGGTGTTAAAGGATAGCACTTTTCAAGTTTTAAGCATAAAATTCTGTCAGTAGTTCATGTCTGGAGAAAAAAAATTACATTCTCAGTTCTTAGATCTTCCAAGTTTCCTGTTTGCAGTGAATTAAAAATCTCTCATTTAAGATGGAAAACAAAATAAAGCCACAGTACTATTCTTAATACTCATGTGTGAGAATTAGACATACAAAAGCAGGTATTAGCAGGTTTTTCTGCTGTTTTTACATTTACATCAACAGAAGTTATAATTTGGAAATTTTTTTTATGCGGACTTTAACTTAGATATTGTTCAACAGTCACATCCAAAAAGCTACTGATGTGGACAAGGAACTCCCTGTTCTTTGTGTGAAGTGACAGCTGTTTGTTGTAACAAGGCTAAGTTCAAGTTTTCAAATGATATAAGCCACAGAACAATGGAGAAGTTCAGGTTTTGCATGCAAGTACTGTTACTGGATAGCCACAGAAAAGCAGCATTTAGCCAAAGTAAAAACAAACAAGTTAACCCTTACTCTTCTCACAGGAGGGAAACTGCTTCTTTTCATATACACACAGAGCAAAGGAAACAAGTCTTACAAATCAAAGTCCAAACAGTGCTCATTCAATAGTGCTGTAGCTAAGCATTTAAGGGTCTTACTCTACTGCTGCTTGAACTGAAAGCAGCAGCTAACATCAAGACTGCTATGGAACAGGCAAGTAACAAACTATGACTTAAAAGAAAGTAAAACAGGATGCTCAAAGAATATAGCATTAATTTTACAGCTGCTCACATGTCAAGACTAGATCTGCAAAAGCTGTTTACACAAGAGATCTAAAGTCAGAACAAGTGACTGAAAATAGTAGAATTTAGGAAAACTGCCATTATAATTTATCAGTAAGAGACTCCTGTTTCTCATTATCTAAATTTTAATTTTGTTTAAGAAAACCACTCAACAACAAAAAGGACATAAAAGGTTGCTTTAATAAAAATGTGAAAGCAGAGTTAACCAGTCAAGGGTCGTATGCTCAACGCACACCTGTTTACTGAAAGGTGAAACATGAAAGAAGCTATTCTTAGAGAATAAAAAGCTGCTTACTAGTGCCTAAACTCATTAATTGAGGTCTTGCCAAGGAAAGGCTTGTCTATTTGCCAACTGACAGCCTTCATCAAGCTGGATTGTTTTGCATTAACTCCATTTTCCCAAAATAATAGTTACCTGCACTGCATTACCCTGAAAGATTTATTGCCTTGCAAGCAGCAGTGCAGCCTTTCTCCTTTCTCAGGAGGGACCTCAGAGTTTCAGAAAGAGACTGACAAAATCTTACAGAAACTGAACAATCAAGAAAATGAGAATTCAGAATTGGACAGATTCATTCAGATTTCTTGTTCTCTCAACCAAGGAATTTACATACCATCAACTGAGGAATTTACATACCATTTCCCTAGCATAATAGGTTCAAGGTTAAATTGCAGCACATTTAACTACAACAATGACAGTTCTAGTAGTGAGTTCCTAGTCACCCAGCATTTGAAATGTTCTTAAAAGCATTTAAGCCTATCTTTATTATTTTTAAAAGTGTGAATGTTTAACTGAGACAGTTATGAATTCATGAGAACAGCTGACAACTTCAAGTGAAACTGAAGGCTAAAGCGCTTTTACATAACCACACCTTGTGTACAGCTCAGTGCTAAACCACGTGACAAGCTGCAAGAGCATGCCAGCATTTATCAGACCAAAACTTCCAAATCCATCAGACCCAGCACAATGGCTTCTTTGTTTAATAAATGGGGTACACTATTAACGTACACTATTACTTCCTGATGCCTCTTCAAGAGTGAGGAAAACGAGGGAAGCAAGGCAGTGAGATTCTAAGTACTATGTGAGCCAATAACATGCTCTGTGTAATCACACAACCCTGAACCTACATGCTCACAAGGTTTTCAAGATCACATATCACTGAAGAGAAGGCAAACTGATGCCTCAGTAAAGTCAGCTAAATAACTTTCTCTAGCACTTTATACTTTCCTGTTATTGCTAAAGTTAACAGAGTAATAGCCCAAAGCTGCTTACTTCCATGCACAATGAAGTATCTTTGTCTTGTCACCAGAACTATGTATATCTAAACAAATAACAGCTGTATTAACAAAATTAGTTGTGTGCCTCACAGGTGCTTAGGATTGTGTTCCTGAGTAGACATCACCTCCTCCATGTAACAGTATGAAAAACTCATTTAATTAAAAAGCAGAAGTGGTCACGAAATTCTGACAAGCAAGAATGATGGCTCTGGAAATCACTGTTCTGAGCTATAGCACTTCAGAATTCACTTCCAAGTAGTTACTTTGCTATCATGCAGCAAGTATTTCTGATCACTCTGAGAAAGAAGGCTGCATTTTTGAGAGAATAAGCAGCACATCCCATCTGGTGTATTAAAAGTTACACTCCACTACTACTTACAGACAGCCCCTGATGTTAGGCCCCTCACTTGCTGTACAGCCTGTGAAACCTAACAGGCTGACACGAAAAAAAGAAGATCTGGCATGGTTTTACTACCAAATACTGCAAACACTGATAGTGATGGGTGCTGCAATACAAATACCAGGGGAAAGTTTAGCAGTGTTACATAACAGAGTTAGGTTATTACATAAAACTCACCTAGTAACTGTCACTTAATTTGTACCTCATATTTTAGAATTTTGAGAGCACAAAAGAGAGCGTACTATTATGGTATCAGATAGAAGATGATGCATTAAAAAAAGGTCAGTTAGATTAGGACCTATCCATTCAGAAAAACACACTGCAAGTTACATAACTAAAATCTTCAGGTGTGCCCTAGAAGATAAAGGAAACTTTGCTTCCTCCCATTACCTTGTAATTCTATCTGGTGTCAAATTAGACCTTGGTATGTGGTTAACAGGTAATTGGGTTAAGGAGTAAACTTACTGAATTTCCTTTTCACATCTTCCTGCTCCCTCCCACAAAAATTTCTCAGTTGTTTTCATTTTGTTTTAAATATGATAGTGTCTTCACACGAAATATCCCAGCTACAGTCCTTGGTTAGTACAATCATCTGTAACTAACAGTGCAGAACTGCTCCACCTTCCCACTGCCAAGATCAAGTTGCACACAAGATTCATTCACCCTTACTTGAAGCATATTAAGAATCAGAAACAATACTCCTCAGGTCAAGCATAACACAGAAGTCTTAGGGATAAGAGATCCAATTTTACTTTCATTAAAGAAAGTGGAACGTATTCATGTAACGCAAATTGCTCAGAGTCTTCCCAGTTGAATTCTGCTTTTGATATCAGGTCAGCCTTGCCTTAGGGTACTCCTGAGGTCCCTTCCAATGTGAGTAAGTTAATGATCACTACAGACCCTACTCCCAACCCAAGCAGGTAATTACAAAAGTCAACTTTGGGAGTGAATTATTGGGAGCTCCACTAGAAGACACACAGCTTAAGATAATGAAGACTCAAAACATGTGTAGATAGGAAGCCCTAAAACTGTAAGCTGTGCATAGAAAGCAAGCTAGAAACAAAGTAAGACTGGTTTACACTTTGCAGAAGCGGCACTGAAGTCGCTGGAGAAGGGAAGGAAGAATGGTTGATGCTCACAAGTTCTTCAACTCATATGGACAGGTCTGTTTAAAATAAGACCACATTTTTTGTTTCACTTCTGCAGCAAACCCCCTGTCAAGTGGCTAGAGACACCATCACACGTGAAACAGATGATCTGGGAACAGAGTGTACAGCAGCCAGTATTTAACCACAGCAATTACTTTTAGTGTATTTTATGTCCTTTAACAGTGTTCAAACTATACCCAATTTTACTTTTGGCCTTCTCTGTGCTTTCACTGTCTTCTAAACACGTGAAGCTTTTACTTCAGAGAAATACTTTCTCTGCTGTTCTACAAAAGCCAACAGGAAGTACTATCTCAAAACCTTCTACAGACTTCTAAATAAAAGTTGCAGATTTATTCAGATGCACATTTAAATTTTGCAGTCTTATGATTCCGTATAAAAGGCAAACATTTCATACTCTCTACGCCGGAAAACGTGCACAAAACAAATTACTGTTTCATCCATTCACACCAAACAACAGTCTTCTATTTAAGACACCATTTAATAAGATGTAATTAGTCTTAAGAGATCTCCTCCACCTTATAGACAAATCTTACAAAGCTCAGAGATCCTTCCCCCAGGTCCAACCACAATTTAAGCCATTTAACTGGCCTTGTAACTGGTTTTGTGTTTTTTAACACAGTAATCTTGTTAAACTATTTTCAGCTAGTGTCTAAATATATTCCAGATAACTTCATACTCATGCTATGCGTAAGTAGCCAAGCGGGGCAAGAACATACTATAGAGCATTCAAGTGTTCTGGGAAGAACCTCAGGTGATCACCTGGAACATGCAAAACACAACAGATCGTAACACTTACTTTTCATAGACCAGCTCCTCATCAGTGCAGAAGTAGTGGGTATTTATGGTACTTTTTGGTTTATTCCTCAAAGTAGCAAAGTACAGTCGATCTGAAAGACAGACAAGGGCAGCGTCACAGGGTAGACCAAGCAGCTCAGCACTTCCCCATCGCACCCCGCAGCCCTTTCTTGCCCAGGCAGCCAGGAAGCCACCAGCATCCTAGCCTGTATCAGCACCAGTGTGACAGTAGGGTCAGGGCAAGTGCCTGTCCCCCTGCACTGGGCACCAGTGATGACGCATCTCAAATCCTGTGTGCCCTGGGCCACTCACTGCAAGAGAGACATTGAGGTGCTGGAATGAGGCCAGAGAAGGGCAACAGAGCTGGTGCAGGGCCTGGAGCACAGTGTGATGGGGAACAGCTGAGGGACCTGGGGGGCTCAGTCTAGAGAAGGCTCAAGGGGGGCCTTATTACTCCCTACAACTGCCTGACAGGAGGTTGTTGTGAGGTGGGGTCAGTCTCTGCTCCCAAGGAACAGGACAAGGGAAAAAGGCCTCAAGCTGCACCAGGGCAGGTTTAGATGGAGCTGAGGAACAATTCCTTCCCCAGAGGGTGCTCAGGCACTGGAACAGGCTGCCCAGGACAGTGCTGGAGTCACCGTCCCTGCAAATGTTCACGCACCGTGGAGATGATGCCCTCAGTGCCATGGGCTAGTGGCGGCCTTGGCAGAGCTGGGGAACGGTTGGGCTGGATGAGCTTAAAGGGCTTTTCCAACCTAGTGGCCTCCATGACTATATGATCCTTTTTCCCCTGCGAAGAGCGGCGGCGGGAGTGCGAGCACCCGCTCCGCCCGGCCGGACATCCCTCGGTGCAGGAGGGCTGAGATTTCTGACCCGCAACACAGCAACACATAGCAACAGGTGCCGGCCTCGCTTCTCACCGGAAAAGAGCAGGAAGGAACCGCTCAGGCGTGCCCCACGGCGGCCGAGGGGCCGGCAGCTCACGAAAACCGCAAGGCGAAAGGGGCCGAAGCCGAGCCGGGCACGCAGCAAAAGCCCAGGGAGGCGGGGGAGAGAGGCGGGGAAGGGGAAAAAAGCCAGCGAGTTCCCTTCCCGAGGGAGGCTCCAGCGAGCGGCACCCCCACCGGCAGCGGACGGGGAGGGCTCCCCGGCCCGTTCTCACCTTTCACGAACTCCGAGGCTCCTCCAAGCACTTCAGAAGCGGCTGCCGCTGGCTCCATCTTAAACAGGGCGCGGAGCAGCGAGGCGCGGGGCGGCTCCGAACTCATGGCGGGGCCGGGACGCGCTCTCTGGGAAGCGACCCGCTGCCCGGAGTGGCCGCCCGCTTGCCGGGGGCCACGCTGCGGGAAGCAACGCTGCCGCAGCCCGCATAGGAACGAGAGCAGAGACGAGAACTAGCTCCGGGACACGGCTAGCGCCCGCGGGGACTTCCAACTCCGCCCTGCCCGCAGCGCGGAAACGCCCCCGGATAAAAAGGCAGCAGGCGGTTACCAGGCGACCAGCGGCGCGGTAGCAACCGCGCTATAAGCCTTTGTTTCGCCCCCTGAGGCCGCGCCGCGCGAGTGACCGGCCCTTCTCCTCCTCCGTCCCGCCCTCGCTCCCCGCGGCTGCCCCGCCCTCCGCTTCACGGAACCTCACCACCGGGCGGGCGGGTGGGTGGCGGCTGTGCACCCGGCGCGCCCCCGCCCTAGCTCAGCACTCACTCGCACTTCCCGGGGCAGCGCGGCCCTCTGCGCACACCTCACCCGAGGTAAATGCCCTACAGAGGCAGTACAGGTCGCAGAGCCTGAGGTAGGACTAGGACCTCCGGGAAGGGGCGGGCGGGAGACCGCCTCTGGACGCAGGAGCAGCACTAACCCCGCTTCCCTCTCTGGGACACTTGTGTGCACCACCTTTTCGGTTGATCGATTAGGTGACTCGCCAATCAAAAGCCGCCTTCCTACCTCTTCAACCAATGAGCGAGCGATGCCTGGTGACGTGCCCTCCAGCGGGACTCTGCTCCGTCGAGTTCTGTCGCCTCCGGGTTGGAGGGAGTTGGCGCTTTCCTGGTCGCTGCGTTTCTGTCAGCAGCTGAGCGACAAAGAGCTTCCTATAATGCTCCAAAGACACTAGTAAAAGTACGTAAAATTACTTTTTCCTTTTTTTTTTTTCTTTTGTCCCAAAAGTTAAAGATTGTTTTTTTGGTCGTTCACTTGCAAAAGCTGAATTAGCTTGTAGTCTGCGATTAACTTTCTTCCAAACAAACAGGAGTCTTGAAAATGTTAGAAATGCCTTTTTTCTACCAACCTCCCCTTTTGAAAGAATTGCTGAGTGCCAAGCCGGGCAGACTGGCCATCAACAAAACAAAAACCACCCTCGAAACACCTTAAAAACCATTGTAATGCAAAGTAACATGCAGTCCTGAGGTTCACCTTATTATCACCATGTTTTCCAAACACTGTAAATAAGGTCCTGTAATTACCAGTTCATATAATTAATTCTAAGTTGTTTGTAGATGAGGCTAAATACAAGTGTGAAACCGTTTCGACTTCTCAATTTTTATCTAGTATCGTAAGCACTGGATGCTCTTTAAGGCCTTATAAATACACTGAAGTACTATGAAAAATACTTCTCATGCAGTTGTAGTTGCTTATTTATTTTCTGTATTTGTTCTAATAATGTGTACGTGTGTTCTTAAATGGCTCTTTTTTGCCTCTGTTTTTCATAACTCCAGAACTAATATTCCTAAGTATGACTGTTTGGGCCTGGTCTTGCAATCTCAGGTAAGAAACCTTATTCTCAGAAGTAAGTACTATTCCATACAAGATGCTTGCAAGACCAAGAGCACAGTCTTCTGTAGCAGGAAATTAAATAAAGGTTGTTGGGTGCTATTTTCTCTGTGGAAATCAATGTGCTTATCTTCTATATTGCTCTAGGTTGCTTACACTTATAGCTAACCCTTAATTAAATATTTCAATTTTATATGTAAGCAATTTTCTGAGGAGTAACATATCCTCAGTAAGAAAAGAGGTATCAATGTATTTTTTCCAGAACCATTGTTTTTTACAGCCTTTTTTACTCAAACTTTCACTGCAGTTCAATGCAATATACATTTCTGAGTCTGTGCTTGCACTCTGCTTGAGGGGAGTTTGAATGAGCGTACTCAAATTAGCTTTAACAAAGCTATCTTGGGCAACAGAAGCAAAGATGGAGCAGTGTAACAGGCTACCTATCCATGATCCAGACTCCCTAGATACCTAGTTTGTGTTAAAGCCTATTTGTAAATCCCTCTAGGATTTTAGTAAATCCCTCTAGGATTTTAGTAAATCTAGGTGGCAACGGTGTCTAGAAACTGAAGCCCCACTGTTATTTTTATATCACCTTTTGTAAAAATTACAAGTATTGGTTTGGTTACATACCAGTTCTCATTTGTGGGAATTAGCTGGAGCCTTTGTAAGCATAAAAAGTACTTAAAATAATCTTTCTCCCCTGTAAAAATATGTACAAAATAACCTCCATGTTTTTTTTAGTTCCAGGGTTGTATCTTATAGCTTTTAGTATGATTATCTAATGCAGCTCACCTTGCAAAATGCTAGCTTTAGGAATGTTCTCACCTCATATAATTTTGTTGATTTTAATCAATTCCAATTTAACATTTGATACCAAATACCAAGGCTACACTGACATCTTGTGGTGTTTTTTAAGCTGCATATAAAGAAGTAATTTTCTTGTAGTCCTGTTGCATTATTTTAAGACTATATCCTGACTTTTTCAACAAGAATTTTTTAAATATCTTTTAGATACCATTTTTCAAGCCCTGTGTTCCTAAACATTAATTTCTATAGAACATTCAGAGGTGGTGATGAATCTGGTTAGACTGTAAAACATTTCCAAATGACTTTTAGATAATCTTTCAGAAGAAATCATCACATACATATTATTTTGTTGAAAATATAAATCCTTAGTAACATATTTCATTAAAGAATCCTAAGGCATTTTTGTAGCCATCAAGGGATAAAAAGTTGCCAGCCTTTAAAAAATAAACAAAAACCCTTTTGGTTCCTAAGCACAATGAATTATAGCTAGAGATGAAATCTTATCTTCAAATTTTTTTTTCCTATCTAGGTCTAACTAACTGCTTAAGGCTGTGGTTTTTGGTAGCTTTTTCCCCTCAGTTAATTTCCTCGATTAATTTAGGCCTTACCTAAATTAAGAGAATGTAAGTGCCAACAAGTACATGTTTTTTAAAAAATGAAATCTTGGTGCTACTCATCTATATGCAAACTGTAAGCTTACTTTAGACATCTAACACTGAAAGCAGTCTGGTTTACATATTTTATTTGACAATGATACAAATTAAATTTACCAGTATAATAAAATCTTGTACTATTAATTCTTTCACCGATACAGAAGAACAAAAAGTAATCTCAACCCAAACTAACTCCTTCCCCCCAGCAAAGAAGCCAATAGTGAGATTTGGCTGAGTTGCCAGTTCATTTCACATTTTAAAAGTTAAGGTAAACAATACCTGTGAGCTTTAACAATTCTGGTTGATAATGCAAAGAACAGAGATTACAGATCAGCGAGTAAACAAAATGCAGTAAACTGCCATGAGGAAAGCTGCATTTCTGGAAAGACTGTGGACCTGCTTGATTACTGCTAGTCACTCAGCACAATAATCAAAATCTACTTTTCACTATTACAATAAAATTAAGCAGACTTTACACTGCCATGTTAAGATTTTGCCCTTTAAGTCTTACAAAAGTACTAGGAAAACTTCACTGAACAGGAACAAAATCCTTTAACACTGATAGAAGGCGGCAAAAGAGTTCTCCATTCCCCCAAAGACTTGCATCCAGAATCATCCCAGCTGTAAAGAACTTGTCATGTTTTTCAACCACTTTTTGTTCAGCTAACAGTACAAAAAATGAAAAAAAATACACACCCATTTTGTGCAGATGCTATTTGTGTACTTGGTATTAGCTGTTAATGATTGCCCAGAAATACCTTTGAACTGGTATTAAGAATCAATTAAAAGCTGATGCAAATTAAACTAAATCTACTTTGGATGCCAGATTTGATTCCTTTCTGTGATCCAAGAAAATCTATTTTCTCTCCTCCATCCCACAAAAATAAGTCTGTAACTTCAATGGAAAAGGTCTGTCCAATCTATGTTAACATGCTGGTTGCAGAACTACACCATCCCAATCTAACAAAAGCTGTTAATAGCTCTGTTTCTTGCTATAGATGAGGCCAGGGAAATCAGAGACTCATAATAATCCAGCCTTGTCAGATATCTCTGTACTTTAAAAGACTTTTTTTTTTTGTTTGTTTGTTTTAATAATGCTTTACTCATTCATTGCACATTGTAATTCTGTTGTCACAGCCACCAAAACCAGAGATGAAAGGAATCAAAAAGTAAGTAAATACTCATTTGGATGCCAGAGGGGGAGTCTTCATCAGGGACTGTAGCAATAGGACAAGGAGTGATGGGTTCAAACAAACAGGGGAAGTTCAGGTTAGATCTAAGGCAGAAGCTCTTCCCTGTGAGGGTGCTGAGGCG
>WYDI02030806.1:0-21370 GCA_009867235.2 Psittacus erithacus
TTAAAGCCATTCCCCTTGGCCTGTCCCTACAGGCCCTTGTCCAAAGCCCCTCTCCAGGCTTCCTGCAGCCCCTTTAGACACTGGAGCTGCTCTACGGTCTCACAACAAGGGCTGCTGCCTCAAATGGAATCCTGATGGGGAGCTCCTATCGCGGCGCAGGGATCACATTTGGCTCTGCCAAGAACTCTGCTCTGGGACTCACACCCCTGCCGCCCCCAAAACCCAACCTGGTGCTGCCCGGCTCCACACGGCACCGCTGCGGATCGGGAGCGGGATCCTTGCGGGGGACCCGGGCCTGCAGCACCGACCCCCGCCTCACCTCAGCGCGCCCCAGAACCGCCTCCCAGGCACCCTCGCGCCGCCCTCATCAATATGTAAATCACAGCGGTCCTCGCAGCTGTGATTGGCTGGGGCTGTTCAAAACGGGCCACGCCCCCCTCCCTCGGGCGGGGTCGGCGGCGCGGCCGTTAGCGGACCGTTAATTTGGGGGCGGGAAAGGAGGCGCGGCAGGGCGGGGAATGCGCATGCGCAACTGTAGCGCACGCGCGTGGCATTACCGCGTTCTCTTGTTGCCGTAGCAACAACTCCCCCCTCCTTTGCTGTTGTTGCCCAATCAGAGGCTCTTCAGGCCTCTTGGCCCAATGGAGAGGCAAGATCTTAATAGAGGGGCGGGGCCTAAGATGTCGCTTTGCCCAATCAGAGGGCGGGGTTGGATGGGGTTCGTTCCCGTCAGCCGCTTGGCCGCGGCGGGCTGTGCTTTGGGAGTCGTCTCGGCGGCGGCTGGGGTCGGGCGGGGATGGCGCCGCATCGCGTTGTCCGTCCCTGCCGATGTGTAGGTGCATCCCGGCCCTGCAGGGTGCGAGCTCCCCTTGTTGCAGGTCTGTGGTTCTGCGGAGGGATGGCGGCTCCTGCCTGGCGAGGCTCCTGCCAAGTCCTGTGTGATAAGCGCAGGGTGAAACCTTGGGAAAGGTGCCTCAAAAATGGCGCTGCAGCCGCAGGTGGGTTCATGAGGTTGTGTGGAGTCTGCTTCCGGCACAGAACGAGGCGTTCCTGGTGTCCCTTGGACGGGGAAGCCAAAGTAATTGTGGTGGAGCTGATGCCTAAATGACTAATAAATTCATATTCGTGCAGGGGTCACTGCATCACTTCAACATATCACTTGGCTTGTTTGAAATCAAAAGATTTAGTGTCCACGCATTCTGTTTTGCTCACATTTGGCTGCCTGGCTCGGAATTCCCCCGCTGATGCAGTGTATGCTACCAGCTCTTAGCCAGAGCAGTGCTTTATTGGCCTTGGAGCGTGTCCCCTTGTTGTTGTAACACTTGCTGTTTGCAAGCGTGTGCTATCCCTAATGTTTAATCTTTGTGAAGCAGTAGCTTGTGATCAGCAGACATATTTCTCTCTTAAGGACTGAAGTTAGGCAAGAAGTCAAAACTTAATATGCCTGTGAGCTCTTGCCAGTGTTTTCTGGATTCATGCCTTGAGAGAGGAACACGAAGCAAGACTCAAGTGGCTCCGATCCAAATAAAGCATTATGCAGAGCTGCACTCCAGGAATCGTTTCTCACCACTCCTCAGAGCTATCAATGGAACTGTTTGTTCTCACAGTTATTTCTAGCTGGTGAGAAGCTTCTGAAACAGTAAGCGCTCCTGGGTTTATGTGGTAGTCATTTATGACTAATTGTCCAGATTATCATCTACAGCAGGCAGTTTGTAAATAATCCATCCAGGGAGCAATTGATGGCCAAGGCCTAATGGAATGGCGATTCCACGTCTCCCTCTGAGCCCAAACAGAGAGTTGGAAATTACAAAGCTTCATTCTCTTAAACTGCTGTTGCTCTATGATGCAGTGCATGGAGCTGGGAGCTTCTGCCGAGCAAGAGACAGGAGTGAACAGAGTGAGGACTGCATGAACAGATTAGTTAGTGGCAATGGGAAATAATCAAGTGCTTGTGAGTGGGCTGTAGGGGTGTAATGATCACTTTATTGTTCTTTTGGAATCAAAAAGGTGCACGCAAATATTTGCTTATGGCACTTTTTTTTTTATCCCTGTACTACTTTCCATGGAAAATCAGACATTTCCCTGGAAGCAGTGAGACCTATAGGAAACTAACTAGAAACAGAAGCAAAGTGGTAAAGCTCTTCCCAAAAGAATCCAACTTCTTTCTTGGTGTCTTCCTGCAGACTAAGCCCGTCTTTTAAAGCCTGACTTTCTTCTTGGCACAATTATTTTTTGGCTGTTAGATTCAAATTCTATAGTTTGCATGCCCAAAGGGGCCAACTTGCAGCATCTTAAAAGCCTTTTCTGAATTCTAGGCAAAGATTAATCTGTTGAGCTAGAGGAAAGCAAATAGTTTCCTCTGGTTGAAGTTAGTGCTGGAAAAGAAATCAGGAAAAAAAAAGCAATTAGCATTTAAAGCTTTTCTAAGCACAGAGGGCTGAAGAAAATTAATCTTACAATATTCTATTTGCTGTTCCAGTTGCACTTTTGCAAGGTTTTTGGAGTAGTTTTAAAACCTATGCCTAAGAAATCTACACTAGAAAGCAGTTTTAATGCAGTTCTTTCATAACTATTTTAGTGTCCCTCTGTGCCATTTCCCTCCTCGTAGTTAGGACAGTTTGTAGCCCAGTAACTGATCAAGGAAACACAAGACTTGTCTCTGTAAACTGGCCTGTGGCTGTCAGGGCACGGGCATCTTCACTACCCAAGCTGAGAAGGACATGAAACCTGGGCAGGATGTGATCTGCCAGCTCTACATCTCAAGGGTAATCCCCCTGTTCCTTATTTCAAGATCGCTGCTTTGTCACTGAGCTGGTGCTTTAATATCCAGTTTAGCCTTGCCCTGATGTGGTCACTCAGCCAGAAATAGCATTCACTGGTCATTTGCCTCAGATTCATCGCTGTCAAAAGAATTCATTGCTGACAAAAGAAAAATGTCTACTTTACGTGTTATTCTGTAAACTCGTGTTCAGAAGTGACCTGTAATATTTTGAGACAGAATCACCTTGACAAGAATTGAGGGCATTCAGGATAAATGAATGGAAGAAGGAAAACTTTATCCCTCATCAGTGAATAAGCACTTAAAAGATACTCATTTTTCATGAGTCCCATTAAGCCCTATTGTCCTATTCCAAACAAGAGTCTCACCAAAGTGGTTTTGACTGACACTTTTAAGTAACATTCCTAATGAAGTCTAATGTAAAAACTTCAATAAGCTTCCAGTTGCTTGGACTTCCAATAATTTGAGGAGCAAAACCATGATTTACTTTGGTTTATTGTTGACCTTTGGACACACTATATTTTATGGGCTAAATTTGTTTGACTTTGCATTTGACCTCATTGTTATTTTTTAAGGAGTGTTGCAAGGAAAGAATGAAAGTCTATGAATGACTGAAAAAAATATAAGAGGTGGAAGGGAGGACACTTGGAGCCTCTGGCTTGGAGAAAAGAAAGGTAGGAAATGAGCTCCTCTTCAGTGAGATATTGGGCAAGCTGACCCACAGGCTCCTTCTCTGTTGTTAATATTTCATTTCTTCAAACATTTACACTTGAAGTGAACTTCAAACACTGAGCTGTACAGAGACCAGCTACGGCCTTCAATGAAGTAAAGAACCTGTCGCTACTTGGTGTAGTGCATACCCAGGCTCCAGTTTGATCAGTGTTAGGGACACACACGCCAGAAAGAGACATTTACAGTATCTTTCCCAGCTCAGCACCAGATAAGACTGTGGCAGAAGTAGATCTAGCATAGAAAGGAGTTCAGCAGGGACCTCAGCTAGGCTTGTCACTGTTGCTCTAGCTATTAATGAGTTACCAATGTTGTTCATGTGTTTCAAGCAAATTTAGAAACAAATTGGCTTCATGTTCTCTTTCCCAGCCTTTTGTTCTTGGTAGATGTAAGTTTGATCTGGGGATTTATGTGCTGGTGACATCCCGTGACCCTCCAAAGATGTTTGTCTATAATGAGGGCCTTCCACATTTTGCTACTTCAGCATCCTCTGACCTTTTGCACAATAGCTTGGTAAGTAAACAAGCCTATTAGCAGAAGTTAATGACAGTTCAATATACAGCAACCAGAGATAGAGAGAAATCCTAATGGTTCCACTGTCCAAAGCATCTTTCTCTCAAGAATCCCTAAGCACTTCATAAATACCAGTCATTCATCTTTGTAGTATCTGAGTGCCATAAATACAATTATGCGTGAAATATTTGAGCAGATTCTCTAGTAGAACACACCATGTGTTATATTATCCAGATCAGTGCTGCATACAAGTTTTGGCACAGTTAGTACTTCTATAAATACATACCTAATTAACTTTATGTACTAGTCTGGAGCTGTTTTTCATGAAGCATTATTGTGGCAAAAAGATTGTTATAAAAAAGAGAAACTTTGGAAGGGGAAAAGGCCTAAGTGCTAAGATATTTT
The DNA here is from genome assembly GCA_009867235.2 of Psittacus erithacus. Taxonomy (NCBI): domain Eukaryota; kingdom Metazoa; phylum Chordata; class Aves; order Psittaciformes; family Psittacidae; genus Psittacus; species Psittacus erithacus. The sequence continues at coordinate 4,427 of WYDI02030806.1, forward strand.
GGTTTACTTCTTTCTGAAATGAAGTGGTGGCTTAGCTGGTGGCTGGCAAAGGTTCTGGTATGCAGTTCTGAATCATTTCAACACAGAATTAGCTCTCCTAATAAGTGGTTGTAGAATGAGGCCTGACTGGGAAAGAGGGTTATCTCCCATTGAAACTGCTGATTTCTCAGAAGTGATGGAATTGGAATGCTGATGAGATTGCAGTGAAGTGAAATTGAAACTGTTGAGCCTCATTTATTGGGTTCTTTAAAGTAATGGGATCAGTATAGGGCTGATCATATTTAGTGCCATTAAATCTTCTGTGCTTAATTAAGATGCTTTGTACATTAGGCAGTGTGACCAGGATCATGTAGAGAAGAAGGGAGGAGGCTAATACCTTTCTAACCCTGCATCTTGTTCATTCATTTACAGGGTAATGTATGCATGCATCTGACAAATTATTCCATTAACAAGAACAGAGTTAATTCTGCCAGAGAAAAAGGCATTGGAAGTAAGAGGTAAAAGGAGAGAACATTTCTGAGCTACTCCCAGAGGGGATAGTGTTTACCTTTTCTTGTACATCTTCATAGGCTTGATGTAAGTCTTCAAAGCATTTCTTTTTGTTTCCTCAAAGCACTGCTTGTCTTGTTGTTGAATAAATCAGCTGAAGAAACTCAGATGAGAAACAGAGCTGGACACCAGAACTGGGAAGAAAACTCCTCAGAGGGAAGTTTGTGCTCCAGTTCAACAGCATGCATTTCAGTTTTTGTCTTCAGATGAAATGCTTGCCTGCTTTTCCTAAAGACACTGATTTGTCTAACAAGATGTTACCACTCTCCAAACTTTGCCTGTAATCTTAGCTCATCATTCTATAACAACCCTACGTCCTCACTGTATTTGTTATCTTTGTCAGCTGTGATAGGCAGTTTTATAGTAGTTTACTTAGACATGTATTTTCCCATGACAAGAATTTCTCTTGCAGCATTCGTTCTATCTTATTTCCTTGGAAATAAACCAGCTGTAATGCTGCAGTTGTGCAAGGCAACAACTCCTATGAGATGATCCATGAGTCAAGTACAGGCACAGGCTGCACAGGCTGCCCAGGGCAGAGATGGAGTCACCATCCCTGAAGGTCTTGGGGACATGGGTTAGTGGTGGTCTTGGTAGCGCTGGGTTAATAATTGGACTCGATCTTAAAGGGCTTTTTCAACCTAAGCAATTCTATGATTCTGTATGGTTTTTTCTTTACACTTTGCTTCCTCAATCCTTTCTTATGCTAGGAAATGGGATTGCTCTAATGCAGTAATTGAGCAATAGAAGTTTCCAGGCATGAACACAGTTATAATGATATAAAGAAGCTGTGGGCAGATTGACCTGTTGCAATATTAGGGTAGAAATACACCAGTTCGGTTAGATTTGTTATCAAAAGTTCCAGTATTCCTCTCTTTCCAGGACACCCTGAACCAGCTGTAAGCAGAGATGTGGCTGTGATACTAGCCAGATGTGGCTGCTTATAGCAGATGTTATTATCAAATTGGGGATAACAGCACATGCTATTATGAAACATAACTGTCACATCTGCTCCCCCATCACACCAGGGTAGTGCTCACTTTGAAATATGCAGGTTTGATATTATCCTGAATCGCAAATCCAAGTTGCTTGAGGACCCTGATAAAAGACTCTCTTCGGTCCTGCAGCATGGTCATGGGTAAACAGGACTTTTTTCAGCCTGTGGATTCCTATCAGCAGGCCCTTTTTTACTGCCACTTTTGTGTTCTGGCTCTCGACAGGGCCCCTGGAGCTGGGCGGCTGGTTGGTGGCCGGCAGAGGGGGACAGACTACACCGAATCCATGAGAAACGGTGATTGTGCTGCCGGACGCAGGCGGGGAGCGCTGCCTGCAGGAGTCCTCGCTTTGGCAGCCACCTCGCTCCGGTTCCATGCACGCAGAAGCATCTCGGAGTTATCTGTCACCCTCGGTGAGAGTTACTTAGTAACGGAAGGGACAAACTGTATTTCTTAGAGCACAGTGAGTTAATCCCAGTTCCTCCTCTACTACTCGCAGCACGCACAAGCTTGGTATCAATTCTGCATTCAACCTGAGACTATAATTTCAACCTGCGTTACTTGTTTCCCTCTTGACAGTGTATATAAAAGGCACTGGCACCACTCTAACAAGAACAAGCAGAGAAAAAGGCCATTTTTCCAGCTTAAGTGACCTTTTTTTTAACATAAATCATGTTAAAACCAGAAGCAAAACTCAGGATTTCCTGTGTTACTTTCGACCTTAGATGCTGGGATCAAACCTAGTGCATCTCCTGACCTTGCTTCACGCATCTCTGTAAGGTTTATTTAACTTCCTAATGCACCATCCAGACTGTGTTCAGTACTTCCAGTTGCGTAGCAATTCAGTCTATATGCACTTCGGGGCAGGTAGGTGAGGGATCTTTGAGGAAGGGCTCTCACATCAGTTGTTTCTTAGCAGCCCTAGTAATAAAAGCAGCAGGGCCAGACCCAGAGCCCCATTAGTGGGCTCTGCTTTCTGCAAAAGATTCCATGCAAAGGTATAAACTGGGCTCACAGTTCCTCCTGTAGCATTTCCTGGAGCTATGCAATGCAAACGCAGTTCAACTCTAAGCAAGTTTGGGTGCTTGAAATTACCCAAGAGATCATGCAGTGTGTGATCACCACACTGCAACAGGTCAGAGAGTCAGATTAGCAAGTAGAAAACACTCAAGGGACTAGATTAATGATATTTCTCCTGGTTTTCAATTCCAGCCCTCTAAAAACTCCCTCTGCTTATGAAAATATTTAATAGCTTATGGCAGCAGCAAGTATGCTTGATGTTACTGGATGCAAAGTTACTTGATGCAAAGAAACGTAATGTGTCCTAAGTTATAAACACAGGAAGATAACAAATAAATGTGAAGACAAAGGAAGAGGAGGAACTAGGTGATAACACCTGTCTGTCCAAGAACTCTCACCTTCCAGAAGTATTCTGCAAATAGTGACTGCTAACCGGCCAGGAGTAAGTCACATTCAGTGAAAAATGGGGCCTTCCAGTGGGCCCCATCACTTGGGAGATTTGACTTCCCCCTGTAGTAAGGAGAGATGTGAGTTAGTTGCCAGGTGATTTTTTTTCTTTCTCTGACTCAGCATTTTATCCTCAGTATCCCATTTATAGATGTAAAGGTAAACCATTGAAAGAGCAAAAGACTGCCAATGTGAATTTTAAAGTGATTCAGGAATGAAGGATTGAGCACTGCAAAGAGGGGGATCGATTGGCTTTGTGTGCTAGGTGATTAATCAGCAATCTTCAGCTTATCATAACTGTCTCAGAAATGATACATTGACTTGATAGAAGGGAAAACCTTGACAAGAAGGTCCTAGCTTATGTTTTGGCCATCATGTTATTACTGGAGACAATCCAGGATAAATCTACTGCCAGGCAGAGCATTTTCAGGATCTGTTTGCCAAGTTGTTCTGCAGTCCCAAGCGCATGTTTAACAGCACCTGTGGGAGGAGCATCACAGGCTGGTGGGGAAGGGTGGGCTTTCTTCCATTGGAAGGTTTCAGTGTGCTTCCAAAGTCTGTATCTGTTCTGCTACCTTATAGTGGGCAAAAAGTTCTCCATACTGAACCTCAGCTGACCAGCTGAGTGCTGGCACCACATCTCGAACATTTTCTCTTCACAGGGCAAGATATAGGTAAAACAAACCTGTATGTTTATGACTCTCCATAAGACTGTAAAGAGCAGAAATAGAAATCTATTACTGTGGTATAGCAAAGTCTGGCTTCTCAGGCTCTTGAAGAGTAAAGGACTGAAAGGAAGAGGATGAAAAGAGGAGCACCAACTGTGATCTTGTAAATGTGGGGGCTTGGCAGGGCTCCTTGTTTATATTGCTCCATCAAGAGTCATTCTGCACTTAAGCCTGTTAAAAGAACTCTCAGCTATGCACAGATATGCCCTTCCTTGGCCTAGTTTTCATCTGATTAGGGGCAAAAAGACTCCATGTGTCTGACAAACTGCTTCACTGAATGAGGTGGTTTCTTTTTTAAGCTCCATTTCAGAAAATATACACTTATTTACTATATATTAACAAAATTGTAGTTAAGGAGGCACTGTCCCTCTCCAGTAGGGACTCAGAGCATCTGCCTCAAAAACTGCAGTATTTGAGGCTGATGCTTCAGGTTTTCTCTACCAGCAACAGTACAAAGACAGTTCAGTTTCTTATTCTGCCTGATCTTTATCCCTGTGTCTGGACCTTACCACTGTTAACTGTGCTGGTTCAGTGTTCAGCACTCATAATTTGGACTTCACCTGTGGAATTACATTAGGAAAATGCTGCTGTTTTGTTATTTTCAACAAAAGCACTTTCCAGATGTGCTACAGCCACTACTCCATCAGTGAAGGGCAGAGTGGGCAGTCACTGTGGGAAGACGGGCAATGAGCAGCTGACTGAGGAAGGGATGAAAAGCTCTGCTGCAGCAGAGCAGCAGCCTGAAACAAAATTAAAAGGTAACCAGTGTCTCATCCTCCCTGGGTTTAGCTCATTTTTAACAGTAGCCAGTTTTGTTACAGACTAAGCTGATGCTCTTTGTTTCACCAACCTCAGCGTGTTGTGCCAAGGATGAATTTAGTCCGTGCCATCAACCTGATTTTGAATCAGCTCCTGATACAAGCTATTTCCCCTTCTGAGACAGATGTGGCTGTGTTAAGGAAGGTAACTGCAATGCAGGACATCAATAAAATATTAATCTTTTCATAGATTTTAATAGCAGTTTTGGTAGGAACTAAGCTACCTGCTCCAAGATTCTTCCTATGTAAAAATATACTGGAAACTAACCTGACATGCAGTTAATCAGGCCTCAGTGAGAGAATGATTTGAGTCTGGGAAGGGGTCAGGAATTGCCTCCTTGTTCTTTTTCCAGGATCTGGGTTCTCAGTGCAGACTCACTACTGCTTGATACCACAGAGTGGAAAGCAGAGGGATCTCTGAGCTGAAAGGAGATCTGCTTGCAGGTAGAAGGAGAAATTCCAGGTTTTCCAGAGACCTAAGTATTGGAAGAATAATTTAGGAGAAAGGAGAAGCACCTATTCAGCACAATAACTAAAGGTTGAGGAGCAGCAATCAAGGCAGGTAGTACCTCTTTCTTTTATCCTTCATCCCTCATTTCTGGAACCAAACATACATAGACAAATTAAGCGTGCCATGTTAGAAACGCTGTACAAAGCATCACTATGGACTGGGAGAATATGGTTGTAGCAGTATTATGGGTAGGGAAACCAAGGCGCCAAGCTTGTTGCTAGTCAGCACAGATGATAATCTGTGTCACTGGACCTCTCTGAAACTTCCTCTGTAACCCACAGACCAAGGAACAGAATCAAATCTTCTTCTCTCCAATATGGAGTTGATCATTTTGGCAGCTTGGTTTTGGCTACTGCTCCAGCTGTTCATGGCACATGCTTGGAACCAACATCAAAGCCAGCCTTTAGGGCCTTCAGATCTTACTGACTCTAGGATAAAGCATGAGATCCCATATCATCCCTTTCTACAGCCTTGTTCTGACCATCTCTGAGTGGACAGTGAACCTCCATGGTGCTGTCAGATATATTCAAGCCATCCATCACCTCTTGCCTTTTAATTCTGAAAAGTGAATTTCATTGAGCTATTATTTTTCTACATCATCTATTTATTTCAATAGCAGAATTGCAATAAAAGAGGATCTATGTCTCCAAAAGGAAGCTGCTGAGCTGTACAGTTCTTCATTTTCCTGTGGCAATGTGGAAAAAGAAAAGGATACAGAACTAATTCTTTCCTTTTTAGGGTTTAATCGTGATATAGTTTAGGTATTAAAATGGCTGTATTTGTACCTGTAGTCACAAAAGAGCAAAGCAAAGCAGATAGTTTCAGGTTTTGAAAGTTCTTCAGTGCTCTGTGTGTGGCCCTGACCAGGCAGTTAGGACAGGATGGGATATCCTTGGAAGCAGCTGCACTTTTTATTTAACAGCTTAAATGGAAGCAGGTCAATTCTGGCTTCTGCATCATTGCCTAATACTTAAAAATCTGTCCCAGACTGTTAACAGAGGTTTAGTGCTTTGAAAGCCCCTAACACCTAATCCCACAGATTGTTAATCCTGCTGAAAAATCGAATTAATCCAACTAAATTGCCAAATGAAAATGAGACTCCTTTAAAAATCTGATCAAAAGTGACTATAGCAACTGCACCCTTTTATTTCAGTTGGGGAAAACCAACCAAGCTCCTATTACCAAAAACCAATATAAACCACTGTCCGCTCGGTCTAGCTGCAAAGCACATTTTCAATAAGTTTATGCTCTAACAAGCTGTATCAGTTTCATCTCAGTAGATCTGGTGGTTATTGAACAGTGCTCAATGTTCTGGAGGGTGCCAGGCACATAATTGTTTTTACAACACTGTAAAATGAATCAGACCGAAATTAGTGTCATTCAGCAGAATCACTTTCCTTCCCTTTAAATTACTTAATCTGAGGGTTAATCAAAAAGAAAATGAAGGGTTGACACTGCCCTTCAGCTAAGGGCAAGTACAGGTTCAGCCATCCTCACTTCATTTGGCTGGGAAGAAATGTTTTACAGTATCTGCACTTGTACCTGTGCCACTTCCCTGCTGCTCATTCAGGGGAGAGCAGGACAGCGCGGGCTTCTCATGCTTCCCACTTGGAAGTCAGATTGGCAGAAGAGGGAATCTGATGCCATTTCGTCATTTTAACTCCTGTGAAATGGGAGCTTGCTAAGAGAAATGACAGGAAAGCCAGGAAAAGGGTATTTCTGTGGGGATGGTCTTTGCAGGAACAGACTGGTGGCTTCATCTGTTACAAAGCACAGAGATGTTCTCACCCCTCCTCTGATGCCACTTGAGCTGGGGAGGCGTGAACAGCAAATACAGCCAAGATACACTATTGTGTAAGAATATCAACCACCATCTCCTTGATTTCTCTGGTATAAATTGGCTCCTTGCTGGGATAACCCAAATCTCCTTTGTTCTGCCTCCTTGGAATTGTGGTATTTTGGAAGCAATTGCAGTAAATGTCTCTGCCTCGGAGGCTTTCAGGTCTCGCTCTATGTGACTGTTGCTTTGTTCTGCTCATTCATTGTAGCAGGTTTATTATTTTTCTCTCTGTCATATTTTGTATGCACGCAGGTTCCAGTGGCATTTATTAGTAGTATGTTTTTAGAACAACGTCTGGCTGATGAGTTATATCAATAACAGCTGGGCAAAGTAAGATGCTCATGAGCTATAATTATTATATACAGCAATACTGTCAGCTAAAGGCTCTGAGAAATGATGAAGACATGAGGATATCTGTACTTTCAATAGTGCATAATCCCTTTGCAACAATACAATTATGCAAAATGAGATTAAAGGGTTTGTCTGCATGTGAAAATCACATCGTTTTCTGTTCAGATTGCTTTTTAGCTGATGTAGATGATATTTGTCTTCTGATAGCTCCAGCTGAAGAGCTAGTGGCACAACAAGCCTCAGCTTCCATGTTTCCTGCTTTCCCAAAGTAAATGGTCCATTGAGGGTGCTTGGGTCCTTTTGGGTTAAGTTCTATGGAGAACAGTTCTGCTCAAGCTAAGCTGCTGACCTTACTCCTCTACCCCATAAATGAACGTCAGCTTTATTGTAGCCACAAGCTTGCAGTCCAGCACAAGCGCTGTGGATAACCTGCCACAGGATTAGGGCAGGGCTCTCGGGATATACACCAATGTAGCCAATGGAAATGTGAATGCAGCAGCAGGATACACAGACCCCAACTTCACTACAAGTAACAACAGGAGCAAAAACAGAATAACAGAGGCTTAACGCAGGTTAGGAGCCAAAACGCATGCTCAGCATCTCTCCGTGGCTCAGCATCTCTCAGTGGCCTGTAATTCCAGCTACCAGCCAGTGTAGGAAGGTACAAGTCTCTGCTGTTGTGCATGGAGAAGCTGTGCTTCTCCCAGGGCACATCCCTTCTGTTGGGAACATGTGATTGGGATCTAATTAGTTCCAGTTCGTAAGAGGTGGCTTCTTTCATTACAACATCTATCTGAAGATTTATATTCCTGCAGAGACAGGGAGAGATGTAGCTTGTGGAGTACTCTGACTGCTTCCTGCTCAAACTGTTGTAGATTTCCTTCCATGCAGCAGAGCCCAAAGAGGTCTAAAATCCCTGGGTTGTTATCCCTAGGAAGGGTAGGGATCAGGGGGATCCAATACAGTTTTCTTACAATATCCATGATAAACCCCCTCTACCTTTAGAAAGGATCCCAGCCCTTTTGGTCTGTGGAAAATGTCTTCTCTAAAAGCAGTGTAAAAGGGGAAGCTCAAAAGAAGGGATGATTACAGCCATGAGAAAACGATAGTTACTTCTTGATCTCTTAAGCAACAACCGATAGTTTCTGACGTGTGTGGAGTAATGAATGGAAAATATGAAGCCACTGATGGCAATGTCACACCCCCTGCTTCTAACCACTGGGGCTTGGGCACAGAAATAAAGGATCCCATTGAGTCACCCGGGTGGTAACATTGCTCACAGCCACCAAGGACCACGCAGCAGCATTTACTGGTCCTGGCATTCATCAAAATGATCTGGCACTGCCTGATGTCTTACAGAATGTGACAAGTCAGCAGGAGAAGTTGTACATAACAACAGTGGAAAGGCAACATTAACTGTGAAGCATCTGTCAGATGGGTGTTTGGGAAGTGCTGCAGTGTGCTGTACATGCTGTGCAAGGAGAGAGAGCCCAGATCTGCCTCTCCAGGTGAATGTGGGCACAGGTAATGAGAAGTCAAGATTATCTTGCGAATGGGAAGAGAGTGAGTGGCCAGGTACAGGCTCCTGCTGTGTGGGTGTGCACATGTGTGCACACATCTGCCTCTTGTGCTACCAGGAAGCTGGTCTGGATGATGTGGGAAGCATTCCCTTTGCCAAAGAGAACGACCAAAAGTGCTTTTTGATGGACTTCCTAGTGCAGCAGTGAATACCCCTGCCACTGTGAAGCTTTTTTCCCCTTTGAAAATGCGAGTTATTCCTTAACCTCATTGATCAGCGGCAAGGAATTGTGATCTGTAGAGAACTGCAGACAGCGCAGAAGTACCTCGCCTGAAGAGACAAGAGAAGTGTCTCTGGGTAAGAGCGATGTTAGTGGGAATAGCCTAGATAAATTAGGTGCAGATAGAAGGAAATGGTAGAAACAATGCCTAGTTTGCATAAGACTTTCCTAACACTGACCATTTTATTTTGTAATTGATGTTTGTGCTGTCATCTCTTTAATTTTTTACATCCTGATTGATATTTAAGAAGGAAAATTGATTCTCCCTGATGGAGGACAGGAAGCTCCAGAGATTGCCTGGAAATTAGGATGCAAAAAGGTATAAATTGGGCTGAAAAAGGTTGCTGAAAGAGGCAGTATTCCATTTCTATGAACGCTTTGTCAGGAAAGGAATGATTCAAAGGGAAAAGATTGGAGTTCTTCCAAGCGGCCCCGAGGATCTGACCCCTGTTTGATGGGAAGAAGAAAAAGAGAAGAAAATGAAACCGAGGTAACCCACGATTCAACAATGGAGGTGGCCCCGGCCAAGCCGTTCCCAAACCAGCCTCGAGTTAATGACTGCATGGGTACCTTCTGAGGCACCCCGAGGGCACCGCCAGCTTGGGCTCCTCTTTAGTAATCTGGATAGTTCATGTAGAGCAAAGCAGTTGCCTTCGGGGGTGGGAGCTCGACCCCTTTGTCCCCCAACGAGGAAAGAGGTGTCAGCCGCTGATGCGCACCCCCAAAGCCTGGGGGAGGAAAAACCATCCCGGGACAGCTAAAAACTCAGGGAACGCTGGAATATTGCAGAGAGAAAGGAAGGGAAAACCCGCCCCCCCCCCCCCCAACCCCGCCTTGTGAATTGGGTAATTTGGTAAAAAGGAAAAATTAAGTTTAAAAAAGTCTTAACCAATTTTAGGATTCCTTCTCCGTTCCCGGCGTTATTTCAGCGCTCAGGTTTTGGGTTCTGCTTGTTTGGGTTTGCCCGTCCTGACAAACTAAGGCAAGGAACAGGAAGAAGCTTTTCCCGTTTGCCGTCTGAACCACAACCGGGAAAATGTGTATTTGGGACTTGAGTAAAGCTTGGGGCTGCCCCGGCTGCGTCTCCCCACGTGCTCCTGTGTATCTATATGTTCATATGTGGGTGCAGGAAGGGGATAAAAAGATCATTGGGGGGATGTTTTGTTACTGAGTTTTATTACACATAGAAGGCATTCATATTATAATACGTATAATCCATTAATAGCACAATACTTATCAATATCGTTGTTACTGTACCAATATTAACTCTACTACATTATTTATATTCATATTTATTCAGACACTTCTTAATATAACATTGATAAATGCACTTCAGTTACTTAAACCTTTCAGGGAAGCTCTCAAATGAGTACAATTTGGTCTTAATTAGTATAATTATATATCACATATTAATTATTATGGACGAGGGGTTTAATTACTGTATCCCTCTGTGCCGTGGGTTCCCCTGTGGGAAGCTCCGTGTCCCGAGCACTGGGAAAACCAGCAAGTACCGAGGGAGGATTCTTGGGGAGGAGAAGGGGGAACGGCTCAGGGCCGGGATGAGCTGATCCAGTACCGAGTTAAGGAGTCTGGTGCAAAAGAAGTCAAAATAACCTACAAAGACCTGGCCGCGGCATCCGCTCCGGTGGGTTTGCAGCACAGCTCGCCTGGAGGTTGTTCTGCACCGCAGCAGTGAATAGAAAATACAAGGAATCCCCTAGGTTTTGAGGGAAAACGAGTGGAAAAGGCTCAGAGCTGGTGTCGGCGGGAGCTGAGTCCGCAGCGTCCTGGCCGAACTTGTAAGCAGGGACAGTTTCACCGTCCTTTAGCTGCCGCCGACTTTGCCGCTGGGATTCCTTCCCTCCTAAAGCACTTCTCGGCATCGCCACTCCGAGCCGAGCTCTGGTCCGGCTTCCCCGGGTGTAAACAGCCCGAAGTGCCCGAGAACCCCCAAAGCCAGGGGGCAGGAGCCCCAAGCCCCCTCTTCGGAAAGAAACGGGAGGAGGAAAAGCCATCACAAACGTCGGACCGGGGTGATGGGCTCTTCCCTGCGCTCTGCCCTCGGGAAAAGGGCGGAATTCTGTTTCTACAAAGCAGGATACAAACCATTCGATCCCTGTTGTGAAGCAACGGTCCCGCCACGGTATTCACGCGTGGGACTTAATGTAGTCTGGCACTGCTTGAAAACAAACAGTTCACTCACCCATCCACTAATACTTGGCGTTATTGTCTCCACCATTCTGGCACGTAACGTTTGGGCTTTCAATTGAGTCACAGCAACACATTTATCCCCAAACCAAATGAACTCGGCATCAGTCCTGGCTGCTGGGAACGTGGTGCGGGGGAAGCTGCGAATTTAGCCTTGGAAATGCCAGGAAATATCTGGATTTGGAGGATTTCGGTTTCCATTTAAGGGGAAAAAGCTGCTCAGGTCCTCGGAGCCCCCCGAGCCCCGGTTGCAGCCCAGGAAGGGAGGCAAGAGGCGGCTGCTTCCCTCCCGCCTTCCTCCCCACCCGCCTCGGCCTCGGTCGGCCCGGCCTCCTCCCCTGCAATAAGGAAAGGGGTGGAGGGGGGAGAAAGAGCGACCTTTGGACCCCCCATCCCTGCTGCAGCCCCGGCACCCGCTGGTCTCAGTCCTTCCCCATCGCTATTCCCACCTTATGCTGGGATCTCAAACCTGGGGAGGGACACACTGGGAGGAGACTGCACTCCCATCCCTTGAATTATGGAGTAAGCAGAAATGCGTAAAATCCCATTGAACTCCACCAGGATGGGGATGCCTCTCCCTGTCTCCCACAACGCTGCAGCCCAGGGCTCGATGCCTTCCCAGCTGTAGCAATATCTAGGCAATCTGTTCAGCCCAAAGTGTCCCAACACACTTGCTGTGATCTCTGCTCTGCCCGCCTAATGCAAAGCCCAGCCTGCACTGTCAGGTAACCCTTTTTAGGCATTAAGGATCCACCACCAGGCTCAGGAGGTAGAAGGTGGAAGAAACCTGAATCCTTGAATTATAGAATCCCAGAATCCCAGACTGGTTTGCATTGGAAAGGACCTTAAAGCTTCTCCAGCTCCAATCCCTGCCACGGGCAGGGACACCTTCCACTAGAGCAGCTTGCTCCAAGCCCCTGTGTCCAACCTGGCCTTGAACGCTGCCAGGGATGGGGCAGCCACAGCCTCTTTGGTCAGCCTGAATGGAGCACTTGGCCGGTTTTTATGCACACAGATCTCTCCCTGCAGTGCAGGTGAGAAGTGCTCAAGGCTCAGCCAGAAAAGCAGCGCTGCTGCACCCCGGACTCCTCCATGGGGCACTTCCACAACTCCTCCTCAGTGTGGCTGCCCCGAGGAGGTTCAGATCCCCACTATTTTACATGCTCTGAAACCTCTGATCCCCAAGGGCCTGGGGAGGTTTTGCCATGAGGCATAATTCCCCTCTCAGTGGTCCCCGCTGGCCTGGGGACCTCAGTACCATCCTGCTGGCCTGAGCACCTTCGTGCCCAGCCTGAGACAAAGGGCAGCCATCCGTTGTTGTGCCATGATTTGTGACCCGAAGTTTCCCTGAGCACAGGGCTTGAGTTGTGCCAGATAACAGGGCCTGATCCTCAATGGTGGTCACCCCATCAACGGCTCAGCCCAAAACATGAAGACCTTGTCTTTGAATTCCTGCCCTAGGGCTGATCTACCAGAGATCAGAAAAGAGCAACAACCCCTCGAGAGCAGCAGAGCTGTGCTGGAGCAGGGGCTCACCTACAACTTTATGCTATGAAGGAAGATGATTCTTCTGGTTCCCACCTCCAGGCTTTCCCAGGTACCGCCAGATTCACCTTCTGCAGAGCGCACTTTTGAGCGCAGGCCTCCAGATCCTCCTGATTTCACCAAAAATGCGGCCCCCTCTCACTGCCTGCATGACCCACACCCGGCTTCAGGCTCCCATGAGCGGAGGAGGGAGCAGCAGAGAAGAGCAAAGGATCCCAATGTCTCCTAAGGAATTAAACATCAGAAGCAGGGCTTAAAAGCCAAGCACAAAGCAAGTCCCCTTTTCTCCCCCAACAGCTGAAACAAATTGCTTTGGCTGAGCAGGAACCTGGGGAACACAGAGGCAATCCCTGGTGCGTGCAGTGATGGGCGCACGCTGCTGGGCTCGGCGCCTATAAGGAAATATGCTCAGGCAAAAGGGCTGCTCCCGCTGGGTGGGATGGATGGGATGCACAAGCACAGTGCACGGTGCATGTAGAGCGAAATGACGCGTTTCAGCCTCCCTACCCAGGAGCTCGGGCTGGAGGAGGCTGGGGCCGAAGGGGAAGATGCAGGAGGTCGGAAAGGGACTCATGGAAGGGCATTTCCCAAGGGAGCAGCAGGATTAGGGGCTGGGAACGGAGGGCACCAGCGGCTGCAGCCTGTGGGGAGCTGCCGCGGCTCCCCGAAATGTCGTTTTCCATTTTGGTGAACAGAAGGGATAGACCCAGACAGGGGGTTCCACGTTGGACAGCCCCGGAGCAGCGCAGCAGCCACCCGCGGCGGAGCTCGGCCCTCCCGGCTTCTCAGAAAGGAAATGAAAGGCGAGGAAGGAGCCTCCAGCCAAGCCTGGGGAGGGGAGAGGAAAGCTGAAAGGTGCAGGGCGGGTGAGAACCCGGTTAAACAAAACACCCCGAGGTTGAAATCAGCGCACGTTTCACCCCCCAAAAAGCGAGGGGCTGTCAGAAGTGCACTGCAGTGATTGCGGCGCCGGGCCTTCAGCATAGAGCGGGGATAAAAAGAGCAAAGGGAAGTCAGGCCACGCTCTCTGTTCCCATGCCAGCTGATTTGTTCAAAGGATCCCCGAGAAACGCGCTGTAAAAGTTCAGATTCTGGCCCTTCAGGCATCAGGGAGAGAAATATTCTCACCTACATCCTCCGGGGATGCCGGTGGGGTGGGAAAGGAGGGGCTGTGAAGGGAATAGAAAAGAAAAGAAAGGAAAGATCAAAATGTTCGCCTTTATTTGACTTTTTCCTCCCAGAAATATTGCCAGAATCAGCAACCAAAGAGCTGGGCTCCCATCCAGACCCAGAATTCAATTTTCCAGCAATTGATTATTTCCAAACGTTAAGTCTTTAAGTAGTTCCAATTCTTTTTTTCCTCCTCTTCAAACTGCGTTGGGGTTTGGGTTGGTTTTGAGGGTGGCTTTTTTTCCCCTTGTGTTTTGTAACCTCAGCCTCAAATTCAATTGCTTAAAAAAATCACAGACTCAGAAGTTCAGAAGTTTTTCCGCAGCTTTTTGCGATTCCAGATGGGATAAATATCAAATGGGTCCTATAGAGAATATAATAAAAGAATCATTGCGAATTGATAAGAGCATTTGACGATTTTAAGCCCAAACATCGAGCGAGGAATTGGTTAAAGAAAACAGGTTTTTTTCCCTTTAAAATAACCCAGTTCCTCTCCGTTTATTGTGACCTTAAGTATTACCCGAAAATATTCCCTGTTAAAGTGTCAAAGGACGGAACTCCTAATATCAGCTTGGAAAGCGCATTTGAAACGATTTCCACAGGAAAAAAAGAAGGAAAACCTTGCTTGAAATTTCCTGAATCCAGAAGCTGAACTGAAGGGAAGCGCGGTCTTAAAAGCACGAGCTACGCTGGAATCTTGGAATTCGGGAATGCCTCTGAATAAACCAGCCCAAGCGCAGAGGGGGTTTTGATGTTGTGGGATGAAAAAGGTGAATTATCTCCCCCCAATCCCCAACGCTGCTCCTGCGAGGGCTGATTCTGGCGGCTTCAGCCGTGTGAAACGGAACAAACCCGTGTTTCCATTAATCTCTTGTTCCGTCCTCTGTTTCATCGGGGGGTCTGAGCGCCGATGGATGCCGCTCCTCCTCTTTCTTTTCTCCCCGTTTAGATAAATATAAATATATATACATATATATATATATAAACAAGAGGAAATGAAGTGACATAAACTACCGGGAAAGTCAGCAGCAAGTCGCTCTGTCCTCGGATCCCGCTCAGCTTCCACCCGGGACATCTCGGGAGCTTCTCCCTGTGAAGCCTGAGCTCTCCCCGCTGCTGCAGGGGCTCTGTGGGGCCGGAGCTGCCCCGACGGCCACGGCCACAGCGAAGCCCCGAAGTCAACAGGCTCTTAACTTTCAACTTGGCCTTGACCTCCGGATTGAGCCCGACCTTTCCGTGGGGGAAGCGGGGTGAGATGCAGGGGAGCGGCGGCCCCGTCGGCAAACAGGGGCCACCCGTCGCGGCAGCCGAGCCTCAGCGCTCGAGGTAGCAAATGGGGAGAGGGCAGGAGAATCAAAAGGGCATCAAAGTGGGAGTGCAGTCGTTAAACTGCGGAAAGGGAAGAAAGAAGCTTTGAAATCGGAAAGGTGAAGGCTAAAAACACAGGCATCTAAAACATTGAATTGTTTGGGTTTTTCTTCTTTCCCTCCAGAAAGAAGATAATCGTCGATTTCGGTGACACCGAGATTTTTAGCTGATGAGAAGGGCCGAGGAGAGAAGATGCAGCTTTGTGATGTGATTTATTCCTTTATTTCTTTCTCTAGGAGAGAGATCGGGGCGGATCTCAGCGAGATAGACCAAAGCAGAGCTCCGGGAGCTGAAAGGAGCTGAAAAGGGTTCTTTGGGGGGCAGCTCCTCCCGCAGCGAAACGGAGTTTTCCCCTGCCTGGGCGAGCTTCACGATCATCACTTCCAACCCCTCTTTCCTATCGGGATTTCTATCCCTGAGTGTCACCCTGTCGCGGCTCCTCGGGGTGAATGGATCTCTGCTTTGTTGGTCAAAAGACGTAGCAGAAGGAGAATTGTTATTGAGGTTTGATAATCAGAAGGCAGAGATCTCCACACTTCTTTGCACGAAGGAAGCAACACACGAGCCCAGGCTGCCTCCGGGGGCAAAGCGTTCCCTTGGACAAGGACGCTGGGGGGAAAAGAGAGAGAATAGGGGCAAGAAACGCGACTCCGTGTTTGTGCCATATGCACAGACGACTGAAAACCCGCGTACCTGAATAATCTCTTAGCATGCTCACAGCACAGGCCTCAGTGCATTTGTCCCAAACAGCCCCTCACCGCCTTGTCTGTCCATCCCCTCTGCCTGTGCCTCCACCTGCCCGGCGCTCCTGGATCCCAAAGGGGGTGTATTATTTTCCCATCTCCCTTTCCCAACCTCGAAAGGGGGAAACCATTGGGATGCTGCTTAGCTGGGATACACACACTGACTTGAAGACACGGCCCACGGCTATGCCAGCGCCGTACGTGGCAATAGCTGTGCACAAGCCGCTTGTGTGTGTGGGCTCCCCCTTTGCAGGTTTTTTTTCGCGGTGGGGATGACCCCTTTTCCCATCTCTCCTTGGTTTTGGACCCTTCCCTCTCCCTGTCCCCAAGGATTCAGGTTTCAGCCTTTGGCAGCTGCAAGTGGGGCTGCGCGACGATGAGTATGGGATAAAGCCCCCGAGCAGGGGCAGAGAGTGAGGCCGGGGAGAAAGAGAGGCCGAAGGGTGGTCCAAGGGTTTGACCGGGCTTTTTCCGAGGGCAGAAGCCCCCGGACCAGCGTGAGAATATGAGGCCACACCGGATAGAAAAGAACGAAAGAAAGCAAAGAACGGGGGGTTTAATCTGAGCCCGGATTCTTCCCCTGGGGGCTGCTCCTCCGCGCCGTTCATAATCCTCCGTCTCCTTCCCCTCTTTCCCCTCGCACGCCCCCCAACCACTGCCCCTCTTTTGGGGGGAGGGGGGGGCAAGATGTCGTTCACGCCATCAGATGCAGCTCAAGGGCCGCCTCCCGTGTTCCCGCCTGTCACGTGCGGGGTGGGGGGGAGCTCTTCTCCTCCTCCCATTGCAATAAAAGTATTTTCGCAATTTCTGCAGCCGGGGTTTATTGGGGCTAAAGGAGTTTTGGGGGGGGGG